>PVKU01002876.1:144799-204534 GCA_004027475.1 Anoura caudifer
TTTTTTTTTTTTTTTTTTTTTTTTTTTTTTTTTTTTTTTTTTTTTTTTTTTTTTTTTTTTGTCTCAGTGTGCCTGTTACGTAGTAAGGGGCGCAGAGCCTTAGTTGTTCAGGAGGGTGGGGCAACCCATGTGCTGCATTGTGATGCTGTATGTGGAGAGGGGTCTGAGGGAACAACGTTGCTTGCTCTGCTCTCTGTGGGTTTTCAGTCACTTCCCCCACTACCCACAATCAAATTGGGCCCTTACAGTGCTGATTCCCAGGTGGGTGGGCTTGTGTACGTTCTAGGACCCTGTGGGTCTCTCCAGTGAACTCTCCTGTGAGGTTAGGGGTTTCTCCCACTGGGACCTCAGCCCCCACAGGTGTTTTCAGTCAGAGGTGTGAGGCTTTATTTCCCAGTAGTGGAACTCTGGGTTGCATTGTCTGTCTCACTCCCCAGTTGTTCCTCTGGGTTTATCTGCAGTGAGTGTGGGACCACCCAGTCCACAATCCGCTGCCTCTTGGGATCCACCAGCCGAGCCTTGCCATGAGTCCTCTCCGCCTGGCTGCCCATCTCCACCCCTCCTACCAGTCTGGATGAATGTTTCTTCTTTAACTCTTTGGTTGTCAAACTTCCATACAGTTGGATTTTTCTGAGAGTTCTGGTTGTTTTTAATTTTTTTGTTGTCCTTCTTGTGGTTGTGCGAGGAGGCACTGTGTGTCTCCTTATGCCTCTGTCTTGGCTGGAAGCCAATTCAAATTCTTGAAAGACAAGTTATTTCTTGAGATGACCATATCATAGGAGTCCTATAACTTAAAAAATTAAGAGGATGTTCATTATTTTCCTCTAACCCCTTGTTTTTTAAAGCCTTTGAACTTGGCTTTGTACTTTTGGGATGTCATAAAACAAATAGATATTTTTTTTAAATTGAGAGTGAAATAATTATTTTTGGAATGTTTATGGTATTTGTCAGATTTTTAAAAAGTCAGGTTTATTGAGGTACGGTTTACATTCAGTAAAGTTTACCTTTTTTAGATGTACAATTCTTTGAAAAAGTTTTAAAGATTTTATTTTGTTTTTGAGCAAGGGGACGGGAGGGAGAGAAACTATCAATTGATTGCCTCTCACATGCCCCCAACTGGGGACCTGGCCAGCAACCCAGTCATGTGCCCTGACTGAGAATCAAACTGGTGACCTTTTGGTTCGCAGGCTGGCACTTAATCCACTGACCCACACCTGCCAGGGCTCTTTGCATTTTCACAAACATTGTTTTCAGTGGTTAACAGTGGACTTGATTTCTAGTAGGCCTAATGCAGGCCCTCAGCAATAAGGGTTTGCATTTTTTTCTTCACTTCGGAAATCTTTACAGGAAAATTCCCATTAGGTATTTCTCCAATGGTAAATGAAAGCAGCAGTGTATGGTAGGCTTTCATTGGCTTTCTTAATAATAAGATTTGCCTGGTTCGACTGAATAAAGTTGGTCAGTAGAGTGGGGGCAGTAAGTTAGAACAGGTTCCATGTGGTTTTACTTAAAAGTTGACCTACGTTATGCTAGGGGAAGAAAGTATTATACGTGATACAAAGTGTTGCCTGTCTTTATATCTTTAAAATAAACTGCTGTTTGATTTGAAATGTTTTTGTGCTTATAGCAGTTAAGATTTTATGAGCAGAAGGCTTGAGAATGACTGTTTCTGAAAATTTAGATGTTGTTCCTTCTCAGTTATCCATTATATAATTAAACATTTTTTAATTTATTGATTTAAGAGAGAGAAAGAAAAATATCAGTTTGTTCCACTTATTTATGTATTCATTGGCTGATTATTGCATGTGCCCTGATCAGGGATCAAAACCACAACCTTGGCGTATTGGGACAACACTCCAAGCAACTGAGTTACATGGCCAGGGCAACTGTACCATTATTTTAAAAGAACTATATCAGTAACATATGTTGGGAACTTTTCCCATTTTATCAGTTAAGTATTTTTTTCAGTTATCAGTTTTGTTTTATTGACATTTTCCTACTCATATAAATGTTCTGAACGGGAAGAATTCCAATTTTACTCAATTGTTTTATTGCTTCTGGTGTACAGCAAGGGTTCATGTTCTCCATTTCTTTACCGTTTCTTAATATTTTCAACATTGTTATAAAGTACAAGGTGCTCTCATGCATTTGAGAACAGTTTATGGTTCAAACATAGAGGGTTGTGGATAAAAGCAGCAACTTGGGTGTTAGGCTAGTCTGCCTAACCCCAGTCTCCAGGCCGTGGACTGGTACTGGTCCAAGCCTGTTAGGAACTGGTCCCCACAACAGGAGATGAGCTTGAATGTAATACTCTTTAATCATCCTGAAACCATCCTCCCAGCCCTGTTCTGTGGAAAAATTGTCTTCCATGAAAATGGTCCCTGATGCCAAAAAGGTTGGGGGCTGCTAGATTAGATAGATTAGTTTGCCACTTATTAATATAGTTAACTCAGGCAAGTTATTTATAATTTATCTGGGTGTTTTATCATTTCCAAAATGGAAGAAATAATCTATCTTCCAGGATTGTTGTAGGGATTAAAGAGATAACCCATGGGAAATGTTCTTTAAACACTCAGTGCATATTAGCTGTTTTTATCCTCTTCCTCCTTATCATCATTCAGCAAACATTTTTGAGCTCCTCCTTTGCACTGTAGATAGAAATATTGATTCCAAAGAAGGCTTCCTGACCCTAAGATGTTTTATTTTCATTTTTAAAAAATATTTCAAGGATTGGGTATTCCAAATGAATCCAGAACTGCTTTTACAAATAGATATTGAGATTTTAAGAGAGGACACTCCAGGTCAGAACATTTTGAATGCTAATAGGGTTTTCTGAGTCAGTAAACTTTCTTTTTTAAGATTTGTTTTGAAGAAAAAGATTGACCTGAAGATTTAAGTCAAACAAAGGAAATGTTATCTTAAGTAATAAAGACTTGCTGTTTTTGAATAAACAAGTGAATGATCCTTTCGTAGTATATTATAGAAAAAAAATCAAAGTTTTCATTAGTGATATGTTTAGAGAGATTGACATGTTTTAAAAACATTTTTATATTTTCAAAATACTATTCTTAGGCTATATTTTTTGTTGGTGCTTCTGCAAATGATTTTGCAGTTTAAAAAAAAGGTTTTATTTATTTACATTTTGAGAGAGGGGAAGGGAGGGAGGAAGACAGGAGGAAACATCAGTGTGTGAGAGATACACCAACTGGTTGCTTCTTGCATGCCCCTAGCTGGGAACCTGACCCACAATCCAGGCATGTGCCCTGATGGGGAATTGAATTGGCACCCTTTCGGTTTGCATGCCACTCAATCCACTGAGCCATACCAGCCAGGGCTGATTTTGCAGTTTTGAAATGATAAATAACTGGATTGTAGGCAAGGTTCCGTGAGGACATCATTCAGTTATGTCAAAAGTGCTGTAATTGGAGCACTGGTCCTTTTACTCATCCTTGGCTGCCCTGGGCCAGTACCTTAATACCTTAAATTGAGTATGCAGATGATATTTTATTGAGTTGTATGCTTGAAACTTGTGTGGTTTTATTAACCAATGTCACCCCATTAAAGTCAATAAAAATATCATATATTTGATATTTTATTTTGAATAGATAATACATTCACATGGTAAAAAAGTTCCAAAGATATAAAAATGTATATAATAAAATCTCTCCCACTCCCACCCCTAAGCCATCTCTGTCTTTCCCTTATTTTTCTCATTTTATAAAAGTGATGGCATACTACATAATGTGGACAAAGATTTATGGATCCAAGATATTAGAAGTAGCCTGAACGTTTAATATTAGAAAAGTAGTTTAACAAGTTACAGTGGAAGCATAAAGTAGAAATATGTAATTACTGAAATATTTACAAAAGCTATTAAATAATTTGAGTGTGTGTTTGATGACCTTTATTAGAAATGTTATAAGTGATGACTTGGAGCGAGTCCTGTCAGTGGAATCACCAGAACAGGATCTTTGTCCTTTGGGGACACGCATGTTGCTAACCTTCACTTCCTGATCTGTTTTGCCTTCTGGGTATGATGCAGTTTGTATACACTCTATACTAATCTGACAGGAAGGGGACAGGGACATAAAGTGCCCCCAGCAGCTTTGAAGATCTAGAAGCACTAAGGAATGGTCTATAGGCCTAACTGATTTATTCTTCTCTGTTGGATGATTATTTTGTCTCTCTGGGTGTTTCTCTCATGGTGTCCAAATCCACTAAATAATGGTATCAATAAATTTACCGATGTCAGTATATCTGGATGGTTTCTCTAGGTTCTGGTCATTCTTGTCAGTAGGAACAATCTTGGTGGCTAGTGGCCCTCTGCAAGAGGTTTTGGTAACTGGCCCCAGAACTCTGATGGAATAAACTGAAGCTAGAAAATTGATGTCACTCTTTTCCTACACAGACATTAACAGGCTGGACTTCCGGGATATTGTGGATGGTTGGGTCTGTAGCAGTTTGGTAAAATTCTGGGTACAAATCAAATGGCCCATCATACCCTCTGAAGAGTGACACAAAGAGAGAAAAGTTTAAGAGTACAAACAGGAAGAGTGTTCCTAACACCACCTAATTTGCGTGTACATCATAATGCTCCAGGAAGTGTCACTGAAACGTTGAAGTGGTAACATTTTTGAAGTGCAGAAAGGGCCATAGCACTAGAGAGACGTAAGTGGATATACAAGAAAAAAGAAATCTCTCTTCTTTAGGAGGCTGAAGAAAATTATAAACCAGATACACATTGGAGCCAAAGTAAGCCAATATGGGTAGCCTAAATTGTGAATATAAAATCTTTGCAGTAGATATTCCATAAGAGAAGCCAGTGGGTAAGACCAGGAGAGCCAAAGCAAAGACTACATTAAAATTTGGAAATCCACTAACTAAATAGAAATGCTAGGGTCTGTACTGTAAAGATCAGGTCCATATGGCGTACAGACAACATACACAAAACAATGTTGAGTGATGCAGTCACCAACTTCCCATAATAGTAGCTGTTGATGACTACCATAGGCAGCAGAAATTCTGACAGGTACTATAATAGAAACATTAATAAATGAGAAGAAAGGAGTGTTAAGAACCTGAGGGGTCAGGGAGATTAATTTTTGCTCCTGAATTTATTCTTGAAGTGTGAGCAGTAATTCCTCATTCATTTATTTGCTAAATATTTAATGAATGCACCTACTATGTGCTAGTTGCTATTTTAGCTGCTGGGAATATAGTAGAGAAGACAGGTACCCTGGCTGTTGTGGCTAAGTGGGTTGAGCGCTGGCCTGGGAACCTAAGTGTTGCCAGTTTGATTCCTGGTCAGGGCACATGCCTGGGTTGTGTTCCAGGTCCGCTGTTAGGGATATGCGAGAAGCAACTGATTGATATCTCTCACACATGGAAGTTTCTTTCCCTCTCTTTCTCCCTCTCTTCTCTCTCTGAAAATAAATAAAATCTTTAAGAAAAAAAAAAGGTAATGTCTCTTTTCTCAGGAGGAGTTGAGCAACTAGAAGATTAATAATACAGTTTACTGAATTGGGGAAGACTGGAGGGTAGAGGAGGTTTGGTGGGATAATGATGAGTTGTATTTGGTTAAGTTTGAGATGACAGATATCCATGTAGATAGAGATTTTATACTTGGTGATAGGATATAGTAGCATTCTGGAGTTCAGAGATTAGGGCCAGAGAAAAATATTTGGGAATCATTGACATGTGTCCTCTGGAGTTGGTAATAAGGATTTCATAGGTATGACCATGTCAATTGTGGTCACTTGGAGGGAATATAAGCTAGATTGTAGAGAGAGTTATGAAGTGAGAGATGGAATGAGAATATAAGGTTTCGGAGTAGAAGTGGCAACTGTAGAATCCTCTTTGAGAACTTTTCTTGTGAAAAAGCAAGCAGAAAAATAGTTGATAGGCCTAGATTTGAGTTTTGGTTTTACAATTGCTTAGCTGCAGTTATTTGAGTACCTTCTGTTGAGATGCTTTATATACCTTACACAGTCCTCTTTAAAACATTGAGGTAGATATTTTTCCTCTTGTGATATGAGAGAGCTTTGTCTAGGGAAGTTAAGTGACAGCCCAAGAATTTACCTGTATTTGGACTCACTCACTTTGATACCATATACAGGGCACTTTTCATTATACCAAAATTTCTCTTGAACTTTTATGAACTTGGTCAAGTCCCATCTACCTTGAAGTTTTTGAAAGGATTACAAGATGAAAGATTTGTAAATTCTTTATAAGCTATAAATTGACACAGATTCCTTAGGAGAATCGACTTGATTTCCTCTTGTAAAGTGAGAAATTTTAGTAGGTAACAATACAAATCATGTAGCTAATTGTTAATGTTACTTAACGCAAAAAGCTAACTCATTACAGTTAATAAAAATTATGCAGGCCCTGGCTAAGTAGCTCATTTGGTTAGAGCGTCATCCTGATCTGCCAAGGTTGCACTTTAATCTCCAGTTGGGCACGTACAAGAAGCAACCAGTGAATGCATATATAAATGGAACAACAAATCGATGTCTTCCTGTCTCTCTCTCTCAAATCAATAATGAAAAAAATTATGCAAACAAGCATTCAGAAATTTAGGAGAAACTTTATTGTAGCTGCCTCAATAACAGTGTGTTAGTGTTGTCTTTTGCATGTATACTTTGCATCACATATCACATGGTTGTACTTGTAAAGAGTATTTAAAAAACCCTAACTCTGTACTTCTTACTCTAGATAGGCTATGAAAGAATTTGCAGACTCTAGAAAGACCCTGGGAAATGAGCAGAAATTAAAAAATGGGTCCTTTATGGAAAAGTTAAATGAGTAAGAATTATTAAATTTGGATTAGTCAAATTTGAATGAAATAGTGATTTGCAACAAACCAGTGGATATCATAATTGTCTGGAGAACTGAACAAAATAGATGATGTCTTTTGACAGAGTCACGCTGATTAAACATTTGAGAAAGCCATTGTAGGTCCCCCATTGCTGGAGACATTTCAGAATGATTTGAAAGACTGAATGGTTTTCATTTTGTAATATAAAGAATTGAACCCATCACATATTTTGAAATCATTATGTATTGGGTTCAATTTTTAATATTAAAAAAGACTAAGTATTGCTTATGTAGATTTTGTTATTTTCATAGTTTTCCTGCTCATTATATGATTATGAGTTAGGGCTTCAGCCATTTATTTAAAAAATATTTAAATTGATTTTTAGAGAGGAACTATTGAGTTATTGTTTCATTTATTTATGCATTCATTGGTTTCTTGCATGTACCCTGACTAGGGATTGAACCCACTACCATAGCATATCAGTGTGACAGTGACCAACTGAGCTACATGGCCAGGGCTAGCCATTTACTTTAAAAGTTAAATTTATCTTTTGCTTTTTTTTTTTTTTAACATCATGTGGATGCCTCCTTTCTTTTAAATCAAAAACATGCCCTGGCTGGTGAGGCTTAGTGGATTGAGTACCAGCCTGTGAACTGAAAGGTCACAGATTTGATTCTCAGTCAGGGCACATGCTTGGGTTGTGGGCCAAGTCCCTAGTTGGGGGCATGTGAGAGGCAACCTATCGATGTATATCTCTTGCACCTCAATGTTTCTCTCCCTCTCTTTCTCTTACTCTCTAAAAATAAAAATAAAATCTTTAAAAACAAAGAGATGCAGATATTTAAGATGTCATGATACTATGCTGATTTTTAAAAAAATACTGGTTTGTCATTCGTATTTGTTGTGATCAGAGACTTAAGAATCTTCAGATGTGACTCCCTGTATTTGAACTGTAAGGTGCTTGATGTTTGGCTAAGCCTTGCTTTCTCATTAGTGATCCTGTTCTACTACCAAACTCACATGATTTTAATTAATTTTGGTGCTTTGTCTCTATTAACTTATTTAGTCCTCACAATCATGTTTGAAGTAACGATTGTTATTAACTCTTAAAAATTAAGTTACCATCTACCATCACCTTTGAGGTTGTTAAAAATTAGGACATTGCCCTGGCTGGTGTGGTTCAGTGAGTTGATTGCTGGCCTGTGAACTGAAAAGTTGCTGTTTGATTCCCAGTCAGGGCACATGCTGGGTTGCAGACCAGGTCCCCAGTTTAGGGGTGTGTGAGAGGCAACTGATCAATGTTTCTCTCCCTCTCTTTCTTCCTCCCTTCCCCTCTCTCGAGAAATGAATAAATAAAATTTAAAAAAACAACAACAATAGAGCATTAAGTCTTAAAATGCTAAGGCCAGTGGTGTCATGTCTCTTTGTATTGGTTGATACACAGTGAGTGGGAGTAGAGTAGTAGTTTAAGTCTAGTGGCATCAAGGTCTAGGTCTATAATTAGATGATTATTCACTGGCAGAGGATAGGCTGCAAAATATGTTCCATGATTTTGTTGGCTTCCTTTAAGGTGAAAGTAGCCAATTTCAAGGTGACTTGAAAGTTGTGTACTGAAATTACTTGAGTGTAGCCTATCGTTTCACACTGAAGTTTGCATTTGGAGTTGGTACATGGTTAATGAGATTTCTGGTATCAAGTTGATGTTTTTCCTTGAATGGAAACTCGAGTGGTGCAAAATGTTCTAAGTGATAGTGTTGGTATGTTGTGTCCCTCATTATCTCTTTTTTCAGACTTCAGTGTGAAGTAAAAATACAGTGGCTACAAATCTGAACTAGTAATGGAATGGGTTTATTTTTAGGAATGGAATAGTTTATATCAATAATGGGACCAGCAAGGATATTAAATGTACCCATTTTCTTTTTGAGTATTAGCTAGTTTTTTATTTTTTTAATCATTATCAGTAGAAGTACTAGATATGTTCATTCGGACCGGCTTTAGACAATGTTGCTAGAAGATTTTCATCACATTTTAACTGGCAAGGAAAGGAGTAGTGTCTCTTAATTTTACTTAAAAAAACTGTACATTGATGGGGAGAGGGGTCCTCTGGGTACTAGAATGTTATCTCTTGCTGATTAAACAGCACTTATACTTTGAGAACTTTGGGTACTTTTTGTGCTTTTCTGAATGTATTTTTTATATCAATAAAAAATTTACTAAATGAAAAGACAGTATAGTACTAGAGTATATTTTACTGAAATGTAGCCTTCATTATCTTACTTCACAGGTCTTAAAACTTTAATTCGGTATCTTTTTTCTTTATTTTATCAGCTGTGGACTCCATGGGATTTAAACAGCATGGTTTTAGGAAGTACATTTCTATCCCCTTTATTCACCAACTTTTAATGTTACTGACTTTTAACAATTATTATTTTTTAAAGCTTTTATATATTTATTTTTAGAGAGAGGAGAAAGGAGTAGAGAGGGAGAAAAACTTTGATGTGTGGTTGCTTCTCATGCGGTGCCCACTGAGGACCTGGCCTACAACCCAGGCATGTGCACTGACTGGGAATCACACTGGCAACCCTCTGGTTCGCAGGCTGGTACTCAGTCCACTGAGCCACACCAACCAGGGCACATTTTCTTTTTATTTATTACCCAAATAAGAATTAGTAAAGTGAGCTTTTCTTTGCTAATATTAATCACCTATTAATAAAATTATAGAAGTAGCACCAGGAGTGAGACTGACTGGAAACAAATTCTAGCTCTCCAATTACTATTAGTTGGTATTAGTTACACAAACTGTCTTGCTTTACTTTCACAACTATAAAATGGGGATTTTGATAGTACCCATTTCATAGGGTCTTAAATAAAGTAATTCTTGTGTCTTATTTGAAAGACATAGTGCCTGACATATAATAAATACTAAATATGTTCTGGATGCTGATGTTATCTTTTATGGTGATAAAATGCACATATGAAGTTTACAATTTTTCTTTTGCATTGGGGTAACATTGGCTAATAAAATTATAGGCTTCAGGTGTACAGTTCTATAATACATTATCTGAATATTGTATTGTGTGTTAATCACCTACTGCCCCAAGTCAAATCTCCTTTCATTGTCATTTATTCCCCTATACCCTTTTCTACCTCTCCCAGTTTTGACCATTTTTAAGTTTACAATTTCAGTAGCCTAAGTACATTCACAATGTTGTATGACCGTCACCAGTATCTAAGCTAAAACTTTCCCATCACTTAAAACAAAACTTAACCTTTGGTAATAACTCCGCATTATTCCCTCTCCCCAACTATGATAACCTCTGTTCTAACTGTTGTAGCATGAATCTGAACTTAATCTCTTTTATAGCTGAATAATATTATATTGTACGTTCATACCACATTGTGTTTACACATTCATCTGTTCATGGATGCCTGTGTTGTTTCCACGTTTTGGCTATTGGGAAAATTAGTGCACAAGTGTCTGAGTCCCTGCTTTCAATTATTTTGGGACTATACCTAGGAGTGAAATTGCTGAGTCATGGTAATTCTGTGTTTAACTTTTTGAGGGACGTATTATTGTCTTAATCATCATTGCCATGATTTGGTGAGATAGATGTATTAATGATCTTTTTTTGGAAATTATTTTTAGTACCTAGGTGCTGTTAGCATTGTGGTATGCATATTTGATTGGGAAATTATGTGCATGATCTTCTTGCATTGAAATTTTTGGTGTGGAATATTATGTATGATGCCGTGAAGCTGGACTTGTGTTCTGTTTTTTCTGTTTTTAATTAAACTTTTCATTTTGAGCTAATTGTAGTTTTAATCACAGTTCTAAGAAATAACAACAACAAAAAAAATCCCCCATACAATCCCCCTTGCCTACTTTCTCCCAGTGGTAGAAATTTTGCAGAACTATATATAGTACAGCCATGATGTTGACACTGATATAGTCAAGATACAGGACAATTCTGTCACTCTAGTGATCTTTCATGGTGCCCTGTTATAGCCATACCCAGTTCCCTCTCACTCCCATACCTTTCTTAATTCCTGACTACCACTGTCTTCTCCATGTCTATATTTTTTATTCTTTTAAGAATATTATACAATAATGAACTCCAAAATGCATGGCACTTTTTGAAATGGACTCATATAGCATGAAAGTTTTTGAGATTACCTCCCCCTCAATTTTTTTAAAACATTTTATTTATTTATCTTTAGAAGGGAAGGGAAGGAGAGAGGGAGAGAAATATCAATGTGTGGTTGCCTCTCGTGCGTCCCCTTACAGGAACTGGCCTGCAACCCAGGCATGTGCCCTGACTGGGAATCGAACTACGATCCTTTAGTTCACAGGCCCGTGCTCAATCCACTGAGCTGCACCAGCCAGAGCCTCCCCCTCAATTTAAAAAATTATAAAATACACATAAAATTTACTGTGTGAAATATTTTTAAGTATACAGTCATGTTGTACATTTCATGTTGTTTTGTCACCATTAATACCATTCATCTACAGAACTCTTTCATCTTGCGAAATGGAAACTCCATACCCACTAAACAGTAACTCCCTTATTCCCGTTTCCTGCCAGCCCCAGGTAACCAAGAGACATAAGAGACATAAACTTAAGAGACATGAAGTAACCATTTTACTTCATGTGTCTTAAGATTTTGACTACTTTAAGTACTTCATATGAGTGGAATCATAGAATTTTTTCCCCATGATTGGCTTATTTCACTTAGCATAGTGTCCTTAAAGTTCATCCAGGTTGTAGTTTGTGTCAGAATTCCCTTCCTTTTTGAGGCAGAATAATATTGTATGTATAGACCATATTTAGTTTAACTGTTCATCCGTTGGTAGCACTTGGGTTGCTTCCACATTTTAGCTATTGTGAATAATGCTATTATGAATGTGAGTGTATAAGTGTCTCTTCAAGACTCTGCTCTCAGTTCTTTTGTGTGTGTACTCAGTAGAATTGTTAGATCATATAGTAATTCTGTTTTTAATTTTTTTGAGGAACCACCATACTGTGTCCATAGCTTTGCCTACTCTTTAAAATTGAGGGCAACGTAAAAATTAAAGTTGCAAAATAAGTGAAGATTGTACTAATCTATCTCAGAAAGAATCCCAATTTAATTATGATTAAATCAATAATTTTAATTCCTTTTCTTCTTTTCCCCTCTTAGGGAATGGGACATTTGTTCATCTATTCAGGAAACTTTTTTGAATGTCTACTATGTATCTGTTGTAATTTGTGTTTCAGCAGTGAACAAAACAGAAGTCCTTGTTCTCATGGAAGATACAAGCCATTGGTTTTTAAAAAATACCTTTCCTGGAAAAGAGGTAGATTTTTAGTTTGGAGGTATCAAACAATTAAGCTAGCAATTTGTACAGATAAAAAATGGATGTTGAGGTACCAGTTAAACAGCCTTGGTGCTTTTAAATAATATGGTAAGTTTACCTTATGCAGTAGTCGGCCCTTGTATCCACGGGTTCCACCTTGTTACTCATAGGCCTACAATAGTTCTGTCTGTATAGACTTTCTACTTTCTGGCGTTATTTCATAAACAATACAGTATAACACATTTTTACATTGATTTAGGCACTATTAGTAATTTATGGATGATTTAAAGTATATCAGAGGATATGCATAGATTATATGTAAATGCTGTGTGGTTTTATATAAGGGACTTGAGCATCCTTGGATATTAGTATGTGCAGGGGTCCTGGAACAAACCCCGTTGGACCCCTAGGGATGACTGCATTATTTGAAGGGAAAGTGAAGTCTAAGAAGTGGGAATTTAAATTTCCTTTTAGGAAGGCAATCTGGTGTTACTAGTACATTTGACTTGGAGTCAAGATATCTAGTTACTAGTTACTTATATAAGACCTCCTTGTCTAGATCCTGATCTGAGAGATAAAGCTTTCTGCTTTTTATTGTTGAGTATGATGTTTAAGTGCAGGCTTATCATACATATGTGGCCTTTATTATGTTAGGGTACATTTTTTCTAAACTTGTCGAGTTTTTATCATGAAAGGGTGTTGAACTTTGTTAAATGCCTTTTCTGCATCTTATGTTCATATGAGTGATGATCACAATCTCTTATTGTATTACATCACATTTATTGATTGCACATGTTGAACCAACCTTGCATCCATAACTGCAGTTGATCACGGGATATGATCCCTTTAATGTACCATTGAATTAAGTTTGCTAAAAGTGTTTTGTTGAAGATTTTTGCATCTATGTTCGTCAGGTATATTAGCCTATAATTCTTTTTCGTAGTGTCCTTGTATGATTTTGGTATCAGAATATTACTGGCTCTGTAAAATGATTTTGGAAGTGTTTCTTCCTTTTTGATTTTTTTGGGAGAGGTCAAGAAGAATTGACATTAATTCTTCTTTGAATATTTGGTAGAATTCACCAGTGAAGCCATTTGATTTTGGGTTGGAAGATGTTTGGTTACTGTCTTAATCTCCTTGTTATTGGTCTGTTCATGTTTTCTGCTTCTTCATGATTTAGTGTTGGTATGGTGTATGATTCTGGGAATTTATCTATTTCTTTTAGGTTATCCAATTTGATGGTGTATAATTATTCACTACAGTAGTCTCATCCTTTTTATTTCTGTGGTATCAGTTATTGCTGCTTTAAAAGTTTGTTCTTTGTCTTTTGAAAGTTTGCTTATAGTGTGTGTTGGTGTGCATCTCTGATTTCATCTTACATGTAGTTTTTTGAGCTTATATGTTTATATTTAGGTTTTCAATTAAAATTGGTAAGTTTTTAGCCTATTATTTTACATATTTTCTTTGCCTCTTTTTCTCTTCTCCTTTTGGGATCCCTGTGATATTTTTTTAAATGTATTTTTAAATTACAATTACATTCAGTATTATTTTGTATTTCCGGGTGTCCCTGTGATGTATATTTTGGTCCACTGAATGGTGTTCCATAGTTCCCTCAGACTGCTTTTTTTTTTAATCTTTTTTTCCACAGCCTCAATAATTTCCATTGTCCTGTCCTTACATTCATCTGTTCTTTATTTTGCATGCTGAAATCTTCCTTTGAATCTCATAAGGGAATTTTTCATTTCAGTTACTGTACTTTACATCTCCAGAATTTCTTCTTGGTTTCTTTTAAGGTTTTCTATCTCTTTATTCATATTTCCATTTTGTTCACACATTGTTTTCTTGGTTTTCTCCACATCCACATCTTCCTTTAGTTCTTTGAGCATCATTAAGACAGTTATTTTAAAGGAAGTTTTTGACTAATATGTGAACCATTCAGTGCTTTTCACAGCAGTTTCTGTTGACTTTTTTCCCTTCAAATGGGCCATATTTCCTGTTTCTTTTTGGGGGGTGGCTACCAGATTACTTTATTTGAAGGAATGGTGCAAATGAAAGAATATAAGTGGATGACTTGGTATAAGTTATAGAAAACGTGAAGGTAACTCCAACATGCATGTACTGCTTTATGACCAGGGAAATCACCCCCTAGGCTATGGGAAGCGGAGTTAGGCTGAGCTGTCTTCATTGTCTCCCAGGGTATGTTTGTCAGAAAGATACTCTGCCATGCCAGTTTCAGGGGCCCCCAGCCTGTGCAAGCTGGTTCACCCAATTCTTGGGTGGATTTCACTTGCTCATTCAGGTAGTGTCAATGAAGTAATACAGTGAGGGTCATTTTTTGTCAGTGGCCAGTTTGTACAAGTCCAGTAGTGACTGATTCACACTTTTTTCCGAGTCTAATGCACACTCCATTACATTAAGCCCATTCTGCCAGTTATCACAGTGTGGTTTCTTGGTATTCTGAAGGAAGATTCTGCCACCTTGTTGATTCTGCAGCTTCATCAGTTTCTCAGCACGTTCCCTCTCCTCATGAGATTGGTGAAGAAAATATTTGGTAAAGTTCTTCAAAGCCCCATCATTGTGGTCAAAAAGGTAATGCATGGACAGGTAGATGTAGGAAGCATAGTCCTCTAGGTTGATCTGGCGGTTGATGGTGGCCTCTGATCCTGGTGATAGTTCTGACGCCACCTGTGAGATAGACAAGGTGGTCATGGTGGGTAACTGAGGAAAGGTGGCTGCATGGTGCTAGAGTGGTAGCAAGGGGCTTAGGCCAGTGCAAGGACACTGTGAGGAGGTGGTGGAAGGTTGGATTTGGGTGGCTGGCTGGGGTGGGAGTTGAGTGTTGGATTCTGTGTGGCACTGTTGAAGCAGGGAAACCACAGTGATTTTTGGCGAAGACTGTCATGCCATATTTTCCTTTTTCTTTGCACATCTTGTGATTTTTTTTTTTAAAAGAATTTATTTATTTTTAGAGAAAGGGGAAGGGAGAGAGAGATGGGGGAAGAAATGTTGATGCACGAGAGAAACATGGATCGATTGCCTCTCGCATGCCTCCAACTGGAGACCTGGCCCACAACCCAGGCATGTGCCATGACTGGGAATCGAACCAGTGACCCTTTGGTTCACAGTCCAGTGCTCACTCCACTTAACCAAACCAGCCAAGGTGTGATGTGTTTTTGAACACTGGACATTTGACTATAAAACTGTGGTAACTCTGGGAATCAGATTCTCCCTTCCCCCAAGGTTTGTGTTTTTTTTTTTTTTTTTTTTGGTTTATTGTTAGTTCTTTTATTGTTGCATTCTATCTCTGTTCTGAGGTCTAAGTCTCCTTACATCTTTCGGGTGCCTCTCTTTGTGCCTTCACTGTCACTTTTTCATTTTCCCCATATATATAGTTGTTTTGAATGTTCTAATCTTTAATGTCTGACTCCTCAAAGAGGAAAAGCAAAAAAATAAAAGGGGGAAAAATTACTACCCACTAGAGGTTTTGGAAGTCACCTCAGCTGGAGGGGAGGATTTTGCAACATTGGGGGGAGATATAACAATAAAGACTGCCCAGTTTGTCTGTAACTCTGGGATCAAAAGAAGCAGCCAGAGCATAGATCCCCATTATTTGGAGTACAGGGTTGTTATAAGCACCCTAGCTCCTGTAAGCTTTGTGCAAGTAGCTCCGGGAGCTGGTGTACCACTGTCTGCCTGGCTGGAGGTGGGGAATATGCTAAAAGCTGAAATTGACCAATTTTAACAATTTGCAGTTCTGTTATCCCCTGGAAGCTGCAAGCTTTCAACAGACTCCACAGAGTACCAAAATTGTTACTATTCTGCCAATGCAGTTGTTAGGTGGGCAGACAGATTCCCAAGGTGTTCTATCTGCCATCTCCCAGAATGCTCTAATATTTTTAAGACAGGCCTGCCAGTAACAAATTTATTCATATTCTTTCCTCTCCCCCAGTTTTAGAAAATATTAGAAAGTATTTCACAATTTTTGAAAGATAAGTTTTTTGGGGCATAAAATGCTTGGTGTATAATTTTTTTCCTTTGAATATATTGTCTTATTGCTTCCTGACTGCCTCATTGTTTCTGTTCAGAAGTCAACTGTTAATCCCCCTGGGTTCCCTTGTAAATAACTAGTTTTCTTGCTATTTTTAGGATTTTCACATGGTGTTTCACTTTTAACATTTTTAATATGAAGTGTCTGTAGGTATCTTTGCTTTTTTTAAAGGTTTTATTTATTTATTTTTAGAGGGAGAGAAAGAAAGAAAGGGAGAGAAACATTGACATAAGAGAAAAATATCAGTTGGTTGCCTCTCCCATACACCTGGACTTGGGACCAAACCCCACAGTGCAGGCATGTTCCCTGACTGGGAATTGAACCAGTGGCCTTTTGCTTTGCAGAGCAATGCCCAACCAACTGAGCCACACTGGTCAGGGCAGAATGTCTTTGCTTTTATTCTTGTTGGAATTTATTGAATTTCCTGGGTGTGTAGTGTATTGTTTTGAATAAATTTTCAAAGTTTTCTGATATTATTTCTTTGAATATTTTTTCCTCTCCTTTCCTCTCCTTTCTGTGCTTCCATTATGCAGATGTTGATGTGCTTAATGGTTCTTGCATACCTCTGAAGTTCTCATCATTTTAGCCCATTGTTTTTTCTCTGTTTTCTGGTTTGCATAATCTCTCATCAGTCTATCTCCAAGTTTGCTTATTCTTTCTTCTGCAGTTTGTTGAGCCCTTCTATTTTAAAATCTAGTTATACTTTTCAACCTCATTATTTTTCACTTGGTTCTTTATTCTAATTGCTATCATTATTGATAATTCTGTCTGTGATATTGTTGTCATGCCTCCCTTCATTTGTTTTTTTAAAATTTTTTTCTAAAGATTTTATTTATTTATTTTCAGAGAGAGAAGGGAGGGAGAAAAAGAGGGAGAGAAACATTGATGATGTACGAGATCAGTTAGTTGCCTCTTGCAAGCCTTCGGCTGGGGACGAGGCCCACAAGCTGTGGTCCTGACAGAATTGAACCAGTGACCTTTCGGTTTGTAGGCTGGTGCTCAATCCACTGTGCCCTCTCAGCCAGGGCCCTTTACTTTTTCATGGTTTCCTTTAGTTGTGAACATGTTTAAAATGGCTACTTTAAAATTATTTCTGATAAATCCAATATCTGGTGTCTGTTTTTAAAGAACAGACATTTTATGTTGCCTTTTTGTTTTTTCCCCACACTTCATTACAAATTATTTTCTTGTGATGGAAACTTTTAAAGATTTATTCTCTTAGCTTTTATTTATTCTGGGCTTCTACCAGTTGTTTTAGTCCATGGTACTCAAATATACAGTACAGTATTATTAACTACAATTAACATGCTGAATGTTACATCTCTAGAACTTACTTATAACTGGAAGTTTGTACCTTTTGATCATCTTCATTGTCTGTTTTTATTTTCCCCCAATGTATGGATATACTTTCCTATTTCTTTGCATGCCTCCTAATGTTTTGTTGGATACTAGACATTTTAGATAATATATTGTAGTAACTGAAGGTACCGGCCCCCCTTCTCCAGGGTTTGTTACATTACTCGTTTGCTTATTTGTTTAATGAATGACTGGATTGTTTTAGTAAAGTCTGTCAAGGATTCAATTTCTGATATTGTTCCTCAGGGAGGTGTTGTTTTAGAAATGCCCATAGGGTGAGATGATAATGTTTTTAGTTGGGCTCTCATGCTCTCTTTCCCTGACTACATCTAGCTGTTAAACTCCAATAATTAATTGCCAGCTGATTGTTATATTGATTTTTAAGAATGCCCCAGGCTGTAGATTGTTCTGCAGACTAATACCATGAAATTATGGCTGCTTTGAAGGAGTAGTTTTTGAGGTTGGTGTTTAATTTTTGTTCTGACACCAGGAGGGAGCAGCAGTT
This sequence comes from Anoura caudifer, assembly GCA_004027475.1. NCBI lineage: Eukaryota > Metazoa > Chordata > Mammalia > Chiroptera > Phyllostomidae > Anoura > Anoura caudifer. Next base: position 162,861 of record PVKU01002876.1, read on the forward strand.
TTACTCTCTAGTATTCTTCTGAAAACTAATCTGCCTAAAGTTTAGCTTTTTTCTTGGTTCTCCTTCCAATTGCTTTTTACCAAAATATCCACTGTTCTTTAAAATACTTTGACTTGAGCTTCTTCACCTTGTTTTGCAAATAAAGTTAGGTCCTTTGGGAAGAAATTAGGTGTTACTGTGCCCACCTTCTCCCCCTGCTGCCCTGGCAAAAATCTCTGAATTATGGCTCCAGAGATGTGAGAATGGGGACACTGACAAGTTTCTTTGAGTGATAGCCTCATTCTAGGAGCTGAGAACTTAGAAGGGCAGTGGGTCCTCTCTGCTTGCTTCTCCTGGTGTAGAACCACCAACTATTGAGCTGGATAAAGAATGGTCAACACCCTGCAATTCTCAGTGTACTGTGGTCAAGGGAGTGCTTCAGTTAGTTCCACAGTGGGGCTGCTGGGAAGAAGGGAGCCCCTGTTTCTGAACTGTGCTTATTTGGGACTTAGTATCAGCAACAACACCTGAAGCAGTTGAGAAATACTGACATACATTTTTTATAGGGAAGAAACCCCTCTGGATACTGGGGTCAGAGAGAGCCCTGTGTTTTTGGCAAGGGTCTGGTATGTAGTCTCTGCCTCTTGGAGTCAGGAGGGGTCTAGAAGGAAGAGAGACATCTGGGTTCATTCTTGAATGTTTATTTGTTATTCACCTTTAAGACTGTCTCCAGAGGCTTTTAATCCTTAAAAAAATAGTTTTTATCAGGTTCACTGGGGAGCAGATAAAAAGGTAGAGCTTTAGACAGTGGAGCTCTGTACACTGTCATGGCAGAAGTCATTCTCCTGCTGTTACTGTTTTTTATTTTCGCTGTTTTAATTAGGTTTGTAGTGGTATTTCATTGTGGTTTTAATTTGGACTTCCCTGATGGCTAATGGTGTTGAACTTTTTTTTGGTGATTATTTGCTCTCTGTGTATGCCCTTTAGTGAAATGTCTGTTCACGTCACTTGTCCGTTTTGTAGTTGGATTAGTTTTCTTACTATTGAATTTTGAGAGTTCTTTATATAGTTTAGATAATCTTTTGTTGGATATGTGATCTACAAACACTTTCTCAGTCTGCAACTTGTCTTTCCAACTTAGTATTTCACAGTAAAATTAATTTTGATGAAGTCCAATTTATCATTTTTTCTTTATTATGGATCATGCTTTTGGTGTCAAGTCTCAGAACTCTTTGCATAGCTATGGATCCTGAGGATTTTCTCCTATGTTTCTAATAAAAGTTTTATAGTTTGCATTTTACATTTCAGTTCATGATCCATTAAACATTTTTTTATTTATTGATTTGAGAGAGAGAAACATCTTTTGTTGTTCCACTTATTTATGCTTTCATCGGTTTCTTATATGTGCCCTGACTGGGACTCAAACTGCAACCTTGGTGTATTGCGATGATACTCTAACCAATGAGCTACCCTACCAGCGCCATGATGCATTTTGAGTTAATATTCGTATAGGGTATGAGGTGTATTTAGGTGGAGGTCCTCCTCCTACTTCCCTCCCTCCTTCCTTCCCAGCTCCCAAGGGATTGTTTCTATTTCATTATTTGTTTCAGCTATTCTAGGCTGCTGCCCTATAAATTTTATAATAAACTTATCTTTATTTACAAAAATCCTTTCTAGGATCTTGATAGGAATTGAATTAAACCTATAGAATTTGGGGAGAATTGACATCTCATTTCCAGTCAACATGGTGGCATAGGCAGAGTGGCTCGCCTCTTGGCACATCAAAGTTACAACTGAAATATAGAACAGCTATCACTCAGGAACATCAGAAATTGAGCTGAATGGAAGTCTGACAGTCATGAAATTGAGTTGAATGGAAGTCTGACAACTACAGAATTAAAGAAACTACATTCATCCAAATTGGTAGGAGGGGCGCAGATGTGGAATGGGCTGGTCTTGTAAGAGGGTGTATCTGGGGGCCCAGAAAAGGATTTGTAATGGGGTCCAGAACTTAGGGTGTTCAGGAAATATTAAAAATATGGATGTCCTTACCTGCACGAGTCTGAACTGGGGGATGGGACACATGGAGCAGGGCCATCGAGAGCTGTTCTGCATAGCAACAGTTTTGCAGATAACCTCTAGAATGATCATTTAACATCTAGATATGTTAAATAGCTGTGGCCATGCTTTGAGCCAAGGAGAAGGGAGTGATTTCCACTGAGGATGTAACTGGGACATGGCTCTCCCTGGTTACAGAGCCTGTGTAAGAGCTCAGAGATGATTTGCTCCACACCACAGGGCCACACCTGCCCAGATTTACTATGGCAGCCGAGAAAAGCTGGAAAAATATGGGAATACTGGCAAGTGTAGCTGATTGTGGGAGGAGTTGGAAATGGGGCTGCAGAGGAAGATTGGCACTAGGATTTAAACCCAGCAGTGGCAGCCATGACAAGAATCACCACGCTGCTCTGGCAGAGAAGAAGCATGTGGCTTTGAGTCTCCCTTTGCTACACAGCTTAGGAAGCTGGAAAGCAAGATGTAGTAGTGATGCAGAGCTTTCTCTTGGCAGTTTGGAAGAAGGCAGGACAGATGCTGCGGGAAGGAAAGGGGTGAAAGGACTCTTGCTGGTGGGCCATGAGAAGGTGCCATGTGGTTTTGAATTAAGAACTGGAGATCCTGGCGACACAGCTGATGGTGCTGGGAACTGAGGGGGGCCTGCCAGCTGAGCACAGATTACTGGGAAGAACCGGGGGCTGCCTGAGCCATGGGCTTCTGTTACTTTTCCTGAGATACAGTACTCTGGGACAGGCAAAGTGGGGGAACAAAGGATTTTGTGTGATTGTTGGTGTTTTAAGGGATTTTGGGATTTTAATGAAGACATCATTCTTAAGTCTGTATAACTTTTGAATAAATAATTCCTTTCCTTTTCACCAATCTCTGACATGAAGAGCTATAATTTCCTGGTGGCAGGCGAGGCGAACCTAGTACAGGGGACCCCAGGAGAAGGAGGGGTCCATTTGGTAACATTGTGCGACCCCTTCTCTGGTGGCCAGTCAAGGAAATCATGGGAGACCACATGCACAGTAGATTTAAAGTAATACAGCTACTTGTATATGTGCAATAGAAGCCTGCCAAAACTAGCCAGGAAAGATGTGCCCTGTAATAGAATCCCTCCAGCCTATGAGGTCAGTCTCTGCTTAGAGTTGGCCTGCTCCCATGTTCTCCCCTAAAAACGCTGTTCAGTTCAGTTCTTCATCCTGATCACCAAGAACCTGGTTACCTGTGCCCACCTGTGAGGGTCTCACACCCATGTGGATAAAAATTGGTCCCACATCTACGTGGAGGGATATCTTGGGAGTGAGGAGTCCCAGATCCATATCAGGCGCCCCAGCCCAGGGTTCCAATGCCTGGAAGATAAGTCCCCACAACTTCTGGCTGCAAAAATAAGTAGAGATTGAATCAGAGGAAGAAACTTTTGGAGCCCCAAGCAGTTCCTCTTAACCCACATGTGGACTCACATAATCAGATTCATTCCCTCTGAGCTCCAGCACAGGAGTAGCAGCTTGAAAGGCACCAGTGGTATACAGGGAGAAAGGGAAGTGTCTGGCATCAAGGCAAGCAAAGGCCATTGTCCCTTTTCTCAACCTTCCCTCCCACAGAGCCATTAAGCTGGTGCCATATCTGAGACTCCATCAACCTGGCTAACACTGTTTGGCCTGCCTTGGAGACCCCCAGAGGCTCTGCCCCACCCAATTTATGAGCCCACCTGAGCTGCTTTTCCATAAGAATGGCTGGTCTTGGCTCCTAAATCCTGTCAAACAAGCAACAGCTGGCTTCATTGAGAGCTTGGGGGTAGCCAGATTAGATTCACAGCTTGGCTTGATCTTGGAATCTCCAAGCCCAGCACAAGTAGCAGCCAATTCAGATTGCTTTACAGCTCAGGCAGGGTGGCCCTGGGCAAAACACAGGTGGGGGCTGACCTTGGCCTACACCACCAGTGAAACCCCAGGGCCAGAGCACCCAGTGGACAGCTCCAGACAACATTAGAGCACTGCAACCCTGCCCCTGCACAGCTGATCCTCCATGGATGGCGGAGGTTGGTGGTCAGTGGTCACAGCCAGTTCTTGCAGCTGACTGGCCTGTGTAAATCCCTCCCATTGATTGCCAACAGCAACCAAGGCTCAACTACAAGAGGAGTGTTTACTCAGCCCACATGAAGGGTGTACCTCCAGTACACAGCTTGGGTGATAGGGGAGGCTATGCCACTGGACCCTGTAGACATGTACTGCGTTAGGCCATATTACCAAGACAGTCAAAGCAGTTCTACCTAATGCATAGAAACAAACACAGGGAGGCTACCAAAATAAAGAGACAAACATGGCCCAAATGAAAGAACAGATCAAAACTTAAGAAAAAGAGCTAAACAAGCTGGGGATAAGCGATTTGTCAGATGCAGAGTTCAAAACACTGGTTATAAGGATGCTCAAGGAAATTAGTGAGGACCCCAGCAGCATAAAAAAGATCCAGTCAGAAATGAAGGATACACTAATTGAAATAATGAACAATTTACAGGGAAACAACAGTAGGGTGGATGAAGCTGAGAATCAAATCAGTGATTTGGAACATAAGCAAAAAAGAACCATGCAGAACAACAAGAAGAAAAAAAGAATCCAAAAAAGGGAGGACAGTACAAGCAGCCTCTGGGACAACTTCAGGAGGTCCAACATTCACATTATGAGTGCCAGAAGGAGAAGAGAAAGAGCAAGAAATTCAAGGACTATCTGAAAAAATAGTAAAAGAAAAACTCCCTAATTTGGTGAAGGAAATAGACATGCAAGTCTAGGAAGCACAGAGAATCCCAATTATGATGTATGCAAAGAGGCCTACTCCCAGACACATCATAATTAAAATGCCAAAGGTCAAAATAAAGAGAGACTCTTAAAAGCAACAAGAGAAAAAAGTTAGTTACCAGATGGTTCCCAGATTGGGGGCGGGTGGGGTGGGGGAGAATGGATGAAGAGGGGAGGGGATTAAGAAGTACAAATACCTGGCTGGTGTGGCTCAGTGGATTGAGCGCAGACTGAGAACCAAAGGGTCGCAGGTTTGATTCCCAGTCAGGGCACATGCCTGGGTTGCAGGCCAGGTCCCCAGTGGGGGCTCTGTGAGAGGCAACCACACATTGATGTTTCTCTCTTTCTCCCTCCCTTCTACTCTCTAAAAATAAATAAATAAAATTTTTTAAAAAAAGTACAAATAGGTAGTTACAGAATGCCATGGGGATGTAAAGTACAGTATAGGAAATGGAGTAGCCCATGGCCATGAACAATGGTGGAGGGGATTGCCTGAGGAGGGAATTGGGGGTGCTTAGTGGAGAGGAGCCAAAGGGGGGAAAATCAGGACAACTGTAATAGCATAATCAATAAAATATAATTTAAAATTACAAAAATAAAAAATTTGAAAAAATTGACATCTTCACTGTACTGAGTTTTTCAGTCCATGAATATGAACTGTTGCTGTTTAGATCTTTGATTTCTTTCATTAGCATTTTATAATTTTCAAACAGGTCCTACATATATTTTAAGTGTATACTTAAATATTTAAATTTCTTTGAATTGTAAAATGGCATTGTTTTAAATTTCATTTTCGCATGTTGTTACTATGTAGAAATGTGATTGATACTTGAGTGTTCATGTTTTATCTGTTGATCTTGCTTGTTCATTTAGTAGTCTGGGAGTTTCTGTAGATTTTCCATGGCATTTCAAGGTTTGTTTTGAAGTGTTTTATCTTGTTTTTCTATTGTGTATATTAATTTCTTACATAATAACCAAATTGTGTGGGCTTTAGCATGAAAGCGGTTGATATCTATATATTAAATTTATGTCCATTCACTTTGATGAATTTTCTTATTGTAATTTTTTTTCAGTTGCTTCTTTTGGGTTTTATAGATAAAGTGTGTTATAATGTGTAAATACTTAAAATTTTCATTTTTTTCTCTCTTGTTTAACTGTCTAAAACTTCCAGGACAGTGTTTAATAATGGTGATAAAGGATACTCTTACTTTCTACCTTTACCTTAGAGATTTAGAATAGATAGCTTTGGGTTTCAAGTTATTGCATTCCAAGTAGGAATTCATTTTATAATTAGAGAAAATGAAAATGAACTAAAACGTGTAGTAAATTACAATTCTCTCCAGTATTCTCCTGTTGGTCTTTTTTGTTAAGTCTTTGGGAACCTGGAGGTTCACAAAATATATTTTTTCCTTCAACAATTCTATTGAAACCCTAAAATATATTGGTAGGCCTTCCTACTTTAGAATATGTAAAATGGTGAATATAATTAATTTTTTTGGAGATTTTACACTGCCTTATTTTGTTCACTCTTTTATTGTACTTGTAAATTTAGAAAACATTGTTGATAGGATTGTGTTTTGATCTCAGGCCTTTCCTGGAAATTGGTTTTTTAAATGTGTTTTCATTTTATGGAGAATCCTTACAGATTTTTTGGGGAAAACTTCTTTCTTATCATTTGCTTTCTGTTTCTGAGTTCAGGATTACAAAACAAATCTAGTTAATAGGGCACCCCATGTGTATTCTCCTTAATGAACAACATGCCTTTATACATAGCTCCTGCTTATGAAAAGTTCACTGTGGTTATATTTCAAGGCTACTTTGCAGAAAGTTTTATTGTACTTGCTACGTTTGAGAATAAAGATTTTGATTCTTTTGTTTGCTTGCCATGTAAACAAAATGACTTTAGGGTTTGTCCCTGTAAGAAATGTCCAGATCTGCAGAGAATTTTTTTAAGAGTTTATTTAAGCCAGGAATCAAGATCTCAGATTCTCTGGAGAATGCCAGTTTTGCAGTTTCTTTTATGCTTTTGGACTTAAGGAGGGAACATAAAGAAAATCACCTGAAGGTGGGAGAAAGCAAGGCATAGTATAGTTAACAAGATTATTTGCTTCCCAAGAGGTCTGAAAAAGGATTACTTGTAGCATCTCAAAGGTGAGTTAACCTAAATCCACAAGAACAATGGACAGGACTTGCTTAAACCTTTCACTAAAGAAGTTATAGGCCTGGAACATCACTAACCACCACTTAGGAATTTATGATCATACCACCCTGTTAGGCTACTTTCCATCATTGGACTTGTCTGTTTTATTACAGAACCCCTTTTTTGTTCACAGGTTCAAGTTCTTAAACTTTTTTTTTTTTACTAGTCTTAATTTTTTGGGTAGTAGAAAGCACATAAACTTCATGAGGGCCAGAATGACCTAGGTATAAATTCCATCTGCTCTTTATTTGTAGACTTATGGCTTTGAATAAATTTACCTAATCTCTGAGCCTAGTTTGCACATCTGTAAAGTGAATGTAAATTAGTAGTATTGTTCCCTTTTTCAGAATTGGGCATTAATAGCATCATTTACAATCTCAGTATTATAAATATGCTAGCTCAGGCTCTTATGAGATAGGCACAAGCGCAGTGAAAACTTTGGTGATCCTTAAAGTTTTTTGTGTTTATTATTGCTCTGAAAACTTTGAAAACTCTTAGAGAAATCCTGCGGCAAAATCACATGATTTATGGAACTAACAAATTAACTCTTTTTTTAAAAATTTTATTTTAATTATTGTTCTTGTACAGTTTTCTGTCTTCTACTCCCATCCCAGCCCACCACCCTAGCCCTCCCCAGCTCCCTCCCATTTCCACACCCACTAGCTTTTGTCCATGTGTCTTTTATACTTGTTGCTCTAAACCCTTCCCCTTTTTCCTTGAAATTCCCTCCCCTCTCCTCTCTGGTGACTGTCAGCCTGTTCTCAATTTCAGTGTCTTTGGTTATATTATGCTTGTTTGTTTTTCTGTTGATGAGGTTCCTGTTAAAGGTGAGATCATATGGTATTTGTCTTTCACCTCCTGGCTTATTTCGCTTAGCATAATGCTCTCCAGTTCCATCCTTGCTGTCGCAAAGGGTAGGAGGTCCTTCTTTCTCTTTGTTTAATTAGAACTCTTGGGCTAAGTCTTGTGTACTCACATACATGAACACTAAATACACCTTTTACCTCTTATGGTAACCAGGTCCTCCCACTTTGTTCTACTCCTCCTTTCCCCTAGTAAGAACTCTGAATCTCATGAGATTTGTGAGCGTAACATGTACCTTGGTTCCTTCCTATTTTAGTGTTTCTGGTTGGATTGCCTGTGATAATTGCCTTATTTAGATATGTAACTAAATGTCTAAAATAAGCTTTTGTACTGTGATTTAAAAGGGAGAGGGTCAAGGACTTAAAATATTGTATTCTAGGAAACTTACTACAGTTCATTTTAGAGAGAGATTTAGGACTTCTGAAAGTTTTTTTTACAAAACACTTAAATATTTAAATATCAACTCTTAATTAAACAGTTATGTGCATAGCATTCATTTTCTCAGAACTTATAGGAATATAAAAGTATGCTCCGATTCTGAGTTTCTTGTCTTCCAGGGTAGTCTAGTTAGAGTTCAAAACAATTAAAAAATATTGAAATGTCAGATATTAAGCAATTTAAATGTAAACGATTGCCAAAAATGTATGCTATATAAGTCAGAGATTTTGTCCTATTTATTTCTTACAAAGCATGGTGAGTTTTGGTTTCCTCACCCGTGAAATAGCAATAAAAATTCCCTGTGGAGGGTCATTGTGATGTCTAAATGAGAATGAATATGTAAAACCCAGCTACAGTGCATAAAATCCACATATATTCTTTCTGTACTTAGGTATGCTTGTAATAAAAAAAAAAGTAAGGTGTGTTATGTGACACAGATATGCAGGTAGAAAATGAAAAGTAAATCTCACTCCAGGCCCTAGGTTCTTCCCTATTCATTTTTGCACCAAGAGCACAATATTTTGAGAATATTTTCCAATAATTATTTTATGTACATATACAGTTATATTTTTATAATATGTAAGTGGGAACATACTGTATACAGTCTTTCCTATCAGCAAATGCATGTTTTTAAATACATTGTTGTTTTATTGTTATTGATTTCTGAGTGTTTTATTGTTTCTGTGTGTAATAATATCACCTTTCCTTTTCCCTGGCACTCATTTAATGTGTTTAAAATATGTTAACTTAAAACCTTCCTCTTTTTAGGGTTAACTCACTATCCTGAAAGTTCATCCTCCCAAGAAGAAGGGACAGAAAGAAAGACCTCTTCGTAAGAAAAGCTTGTGTATCCCATGAACGAGACAGCGAAAAACCGATTGGAGTGCAGCAGGACTCCTGAGCCAGAAATACGGCTCAGAAAAGGGTACCAACCTGATGGTACAGAGAGAAGTGATAATGGCAACTACCAAGGAGATTTGGAGCCTGTTTTAGAGGCATCTGCTCTTTCTACCCATCATAAAAAAGTAAGTTGAGGTGGCAGGATGGTAAGTAAAACAAAAATTTGTGGGAGTGTGGCTGGAGAGAGGATGGGGTTTTGAAAAGGAACCTTGAGCACATTTGTAAGTTTTGTTGAGGATAATTTGCAGTCTCTTATTATTCTTAAATCAGCTAGTTATTACTCAGTTTCATAGTTACACCTTTTTTGTTGATACTTAAAATCATACTTAATCTGCTTCATCTTGTTTGAGGAAGGAAATGTGTAGTGCTTTAGTGATGACATTATTGTTTATTTTTTTGGAGAAATTCTAATTGTATTCTGGAAATACTTCAGGTATGGTTTATCTCTAGGGTATACATTGGAAGTCAGTAGAGTACTGGGAAAGGAAGGCAGATTTTAATCTTTCACTTCCCAGAGAAAAGAGCAGCCTTTAAATTATTCAGGCCACCATAATAAACCTAGAGAAAACAAAGGTAGAAATACCTGTAAACAGCATCAGAAAGTCATTGCTATAGATATTTTGCTATGTGCTTTGGAACCTTGGAATTAAGTAGCATGCATTCAGTGTTGTGGCTCAAATGGTTGGTTGTTGCCATTAGTAGTTTGTGAAATTAATTTTGGTACTACAAGCAGTATTTAAAAAATTAAACAGCAAAATATTATTAAAAATATTATTGAGCTACATGCATACAGTAATATACATTTATTTGATGAAATTATTTAGTTTATATAGATACGTGTATGTATATAAATATGAGTAATATGCATTTCTTACTGTGGGTTATAGTTAAAAACATTTGGAAAGCCTTTAATTGAAACTGCATCTTTACCATTCATTATAAGAGATATGCTACTTATGTGGGTAATAGTGGTGCTGGTTTGAACTTCCGAGGGTTGTCTTGGCCATTGAAATCTTTTATAAAAATTTCACCAGGGCTTTGTAACAATATAGGCTACTGTGGCAAGAAATTTAAGGTCATTTCTTCTTTTATTCTTGGTAACATTTTGTAAGCTAACTTTGTACTAGATTATGCTACAGTGACTGATCATTTAGATGTGTGTGCATGTATGTACTCCATGTACACAGGCAGATTAGTAATTTATAGGATTAATAAAAAATTGTTTGCCTACAATAACTGTAAGTGTAATTTGGTCTTTAAGTTAGCATTACTGTTTAAAAAGAAGTTTGACAGATATCTTAGGCAAGAATTTTTTTTCACATTTAAGACTGCTCCTTGGTTGCCATTTTACAGCAATATGTACTACCAGCTAAGACATTCCTATTTGGGCTGAGTAAGCTGTGTTTCCCTCAGGCCGAAATAGTTGTATTCAGCTAGGTTTGGATGAGTGAAAATTTTTAATCTTTTTTTTTGTAGTAAACACATAACATGAAATCTACCCTTCCACCTTCCAAAGATGTGCATGTTAGGTTAATTGGCAAGTTCACATTGTCCCAGTCTGAGTGAATGGGGGTGTCTGTGAGTGCACTTTGTGGTGGAGGGTGTATACTCCAGGATAGACTGCTGCCTTATGCTGGGAGAGGCTCTGGCTACCTGTGACCCTGAACTGGGATAAGTGAGTTGGAAAGTCATTTTCTTACTTGTTTTTATTAATTGTTCTTGGATGCATGTATAGCTCATATTTATTTCATTGTTTAAAGACCCAAAAGTGTTTTGGGTCTTTATTTAGAAGTTTGGTAATGTTTTTGTGACCTATGGTAATGTTTTTTCTATAGGAAGTTAATTCTTAGTTATATCAATTAGCTGATGGTAAAACTGGTTTTGTTACATGTCGTTTCACTTAAAGTTGTAGTTTCTGAAAACCTGTTGGTGTCAAGTGAGGACTTAGTGTACATGTACCTTGTTGTACAGTTGATCTCTAGAACATACTCATCTTGTGTGACTGAAACTATACCCCTCAGTCCCTGGCAACCACCATTCTATTTTCTTCTGCTTCTGTGGGTTAACTAGTTTAGATACTTTATCTAAGTGGAATCACATAGTATTTGTTCTTCTGTGATTGGCTTAACTTCACAAGGCTTGTTTGTGTTGTAGAATATGACAAGCCTTCTTTTTTAAAAGCTGAATAATGTTACATTGTATCTATCTACCACATTGTCTTTATCCATTTGCCCACTATGGACGTTTAGGTTGTTTCTACCTTTGCTACTGTGAGTAATGCTGCAAATATCTCTCAAGATACTGTTTTCAGTTCTTTTGGATAAATACCCAGAAGTGGGATTACTGATCATACGGCGATTCCGTTATTAATTGTTTGAGGAACTTCTAGACTGTTTTCCAAAGCAGCTGCATTATTTTACATGCCCATCAACAGTGCACAAAGGTTCTGATTTCTCCACAGCCTCAACAACACTTACTGTTTACTTTTTTTGATAATGGCCATCCTAACACACGTGACATGGTATCTCAGTAGTTTTGATTTGCATTTTCCTGATGGTTAGTGATGTTGAGCTTCCTTTTCATATGCCTGTTGGCCACTTCCATGTCCTTAATGTTTATTAACATTAAGAAATGTTTATTCAAGTCTTCTGCCAATTTTTAAATCAGGTTATTTAAAAATTTTTTTTTCATCTTGTAAGATTTGAAATTATTTTTTAAAATATATTTGATTGATTATACTATTACAGTTGTCCCATTATTTTTCTCCCCTTTATTCACCTCCGCCCTGCACTCTCCTCCCACCAGCTTTCCCCCTCTTCCCCCTTTTAGTTGATGTCCATGGGTCATACATATAACCCATTTGGCTTCTCCATTCCCTATACTATTCTTAACCTCCCCCTGTCTGTTTTGTACCTAGCATTTATGCTTCTTATTCCCTGTACCTTTTCCCCCATTCTCCCCCGCCATCCCCCCCCACCATAACCTTCCATGTGATCTCCATTTCTGTGATTTGGTTCCTGTTCTAGTTCTTTGCTTAGTTTGTTTTTGCTTTTTTTTTAGGTTCAGTTGTTAATAGTTGTGAGTTTGTTGTCTTTTTACTGCTCATACTTTTTATCTTCTTTTTCTTAGATAAGTCCCTTTAACATTTCATATAATAAGTGTTGGTAATGATGACCTTTAACTTGACCTTATTTGGGAAGCACTTCATCTGCTTTACATTCCAAATGAAAGCTTTGCTGGATAGAGTAATCTTGGGTGTAGGTCCTTGCCTTTCATGACTTGGAATATATCTTTCCAGCCCTTTCTTGCCTGCAAAGTTTCTTTTGAGAAATCAGCTGATAATCTAATGGGCACTCCTTTGTAGGTGACTGTCTCCTTTTCTCTTGCTGCTTTTAGAATTCTCTCCTTATCTTTAATCTTGGGTAACGTAATTATGGTGTGCCTTGGTGTGTGCTTCCTTTGGTCCAACTTCTGTGAGACTTTGAGCTTCCTGGACTCTGGAAGTCTATTTCCTTTACCAGATTGGGGGAGTTCTCCTTCATTGTTTGTTAAGATAAGTTTCCAATTTCTTGCTCTTCCTCTTCTCCTTCTGGCACCCCTATGATTCGGATGTTGAAATGTTTAATGTTGTCCAGGAGGTTCCTAAACTTCTCATTTTTTTTTTTGAATTCTTCTTCATTCTGTTCTGGTTGATTATTTCTTCCTTCTGGGCCAAACCGTTGATTTGAGTTCCGGTTTTCCCTTCACTGTTGGTTCTCTGTACATTTTCCTTTATTTCGCTTTGCATAGCCTTTACTTCTTCCTCTATTTTGCGACCATACTCAGTCATTTCTGTGAGCATCCTGACCACCAGTGTTTTGAACCCTGCATCTGATATATTGGCTATCTCTTCATTCCTTAGTTATGTTTTTGGAGCTTTGATCTGTTCTTTCATTTGGGCCATATATTTTTTGTCTTGGCGTGCCTATTACGTAGTAAGGGGCAGAGCCTTAGTTATTTCCCAGAGTGAGGCAATCCACATAGCTGTATTATGGTGCTCTATGTGGAGAACAGTGCTGCTTGCTCAGCTCTTGGCTGGCTTGCGGTCACTTCCTCTGCTACCCACAAGTAAATTGGGCCCTTCTGGTGCTGATTCCCAGGTGAGTGGGTTTGTGTACCTTCTAGGACCCTGTGGGTCTCTCTAATGAACTTTCCTGTGAGGCCCAGAGTTTCTCCCACGGCTACAGTTCCCACAGGTTTTTACAGTCAGAGGTTTTGAGGCTGTATTTTTCTGTGCTGGAACCCTGGGTTGTGCAGCCTGTCTCGCTCCCCAGTTGTTCTTCCTGGTTTACCTGCACACAAATGTGGACCACCCTGTCCACCAGCTGCTGCCTTGCTGCATGTCCTCTCTGCCCCAGCTGTTCATCTGTGCCCCTCCTCACCATCTGGATGAATGTTTCTTCTTTAACTCCTTGGTTGTTGGACTTCCATACAGTTGATTTTTCTGGCAGTTCTTGTTATTTTTGTTTTTAAATTTGTTGTCCTTCTTTTGGTTGTGTGAGGAGGCAGTGTGTATCTACCTCACGCCTCCATCTTGTCTGGAAGTCCTATTTTTATTTTTTTGCTATTGAGTTCTTAGGAGTTCCTTATATATTTTGGTTATTACCCCTTATAAGGTATATAGATTGCAGATACTCTCTCTGGTCTCTCTCATATTCTATGACAGGGTCATAGCCTTATAAAATAGCTTATTTAATTTCCCTGTGTTGTTTTTGTCATATGTCATAGGACAGTAGATGATCTTTTCCAGTTAAAAATAAGATTCTACATTTTTATCAATTTCTTGATATTAAGAAATCTTTTCAGAGGTTTTCAAATGCACACATTGAACTGTTCTGGAATATACTCATATCCAGTTTAAAGAACTGATAGCGATTAAGTAATACCTCTGGCAGTTTCTAGAAATGACTGTATCTGAATGCTTAGTAAAGGCTGATAGAAAGTGGAGAGGAGGAAAGGAGAGAGTGTATGTAGGCATTTCAGGTAACAGGAAGAGTAATGTGCAAGGTACTGAGTCTGAAAACAACTTGGCATGTTTAAGAAGTGTAGTGAATGGTTGGGGGAGGATGGTGAAAAATGAAGTAAAAAGCATGTAGGTAAGAACTCTTGTAAGGTATGATATGGGGAAGTGCTTTGGATGCCATTGGAAGGTTTTAAGCAGGGAAATAATAAGACCATTTTTATGTTCTAAAATTTTAATTTTTGGCCCTCATGGGAAGGCAGTATATTATGGGTGCATTTGGTACAGTGATAAAACTGCAGATGAGCTAGAAGGCTGCCACAGAAATTCATGAGAGTAGTTTAGTCTGGGTTGGTAGTGATAGTGACTGAAATTCGCAAGAAGTGGGTATATTTGAGCTATGCTTTGGAAGTAGAGTTGACAGAATTTGCTGGTGGATTGGGTATGATGGTTAAGGGAGAAGGAATTGACAAGAATGACTCTGAAGTTATGATATGAGTCATTGGATCGATGAGTGTTATGATACTGTATTCTAAGACAGGAAAAGTTAAGGAAGATGAATTTGAAGTGTGGAATTCCAGAGAGGTCTGTGCTGCAGATGATCATTTAGGAATTAGCCTCATTATAGATGTTATTTATAACTATTGAAATGGTTAAGGTTGCGTAAGGGAGGAAGAATGAAGAAAGGGATAAGAGAAGGGCTCTAGAATCCAGCCTGAAGAACATCAGCATTCATAGGGTCTTTGAAGGAGAGCAAGCAAGTAGAGGAAGCTAAAAAAGAAAAGTCTGTGAGAGATAGCAGGAAAACCCAGGAAAATGTACTGTCACAAAAAACAAGAAAGTATTTCAGGAAGGAGGGGAGGAGTGTAGTTTGTCTAGTGCTGCTGAACTTTAGATCAAGGATGAAAAGGATGAAAAAGTGATCATTGGTTCTGGCAACATGGTGTTTATTGCTGAACTTAAGAGCTAGACAGTTGGGAACAGAAGCCAGATTTTGGAGATCAAATTGTGAATAGCCGGTGATCATTATTCATGGCACAAGTAATAAGCAGTTCTTTCTCTGTCATGGAAAAAGATATTCAAACAAGTGAACTTTTCTCCAAGTGTGGGTTCCTGTGTGCTGACATTATTTTAAAATTTTCTGGTTTTCCATGCAGAATAATAACAATTATTCAATAGAATTACATTAAAAAAACTTTAATTTTTGGCTTGTTCTTAAATGAGTACATTTGCAGTCTACAGATGATAAATGTATAGATGTAAGTATTTATTTTGGAGGTGTTTTGGACTACAGAAGGAATACTTATTAAGACTAAAAAGTAGATGTTCTAACTCTTTAAATTTGTGGAATATCTTTTCTGAATCTGTAGGCTTGTGCTTGGAATCATGCTATGCTTACTTTCCTGGTACTTTAATAACAAAATACAAATTATGAATTATAAAACAACTATCTTCAGTGCAGATGTTCTGGTAATTTTCTATCTAAAAGTGTTCATAATATACATATTAAATAATGTTAAATTGAAAAAGCAGAAGATAAAATAATATTTATATATTATAACTTGTAAAGTCAAATACACTGATATTTAGAGTTATGTAAATATTTAAATATTACTGTACTGGAAAAACCATATTCCTGTGTTAGTTAGCTTTTTTTTCTGCAGGAATTAAATAATCCAAAAGCTTGATGACTTACAATAAATACACATTCTGTGAGGGCTGTAGGTCAAGTGAGATTGATTGCTCTAGGTTGCCAGCCTATTGCAGGCTGGCTCCACGTGTCTTCTCATTCTCAGACCCAGGCAGAAGGAGACTGGAGACTTCCTGGGGCATCTTCTCATGGCAGATTGCAAAAGTCCCAGAGAATAAACCAAATCACACATTTTCATTTAAAGTTTTTGCTATGTGTATGTTACATGTACTTATCATCTATTGGGCAAAGGAATTATGTGGCCAGGTTCAAAGACAGAGGGATGGGGATTATATTGCTGTTTGGGGGAGGCGTCTTCTAAGAGCATGCTGTGAAATGAATCAGTTACTAATTTATTAATTTTTAAAAGCTGGTTAATAAGTCCTCGGTAATAATTCAGAATGTCTTCTTTTAGTAAGGTTGGTTCTTATGTCCCTTCATCTAGATGCATAGGATGATCAGGGCCTAATGAGGAGAAAGGCTATGTTTACCAAAAGAAGTAGATCTCAGTGTAGGAAGCACTACATAGGGAAAGCTTTTGGCCAAGAAGACTATTTTTTTTACAGCATTTGTAGGTTCGCAGCAAAATTGAGGAGAAAGTACAGGGATTTCACACATACCCTTTGCCCTCACATATACATAGCCTTCTCCATTATTAACATTCTCCACCAGAAGGATACATTTGTTATAATCGATGAACCTAAATCTACACATTGTAATCATCCAAAGTCTGTAGTTGATGTTACAGTTCACTCTTGATGGCTGAACATCTATGGGTTTGGACAAATGTATAATGATATCTGTCCATCATTGTTATTATACAGAGTAGTTACACAGCCCTAAAAATCCTGTACTCTGCCTATCCACTTCTTCTATTTTTTAGATATAGTGGTAAAGGGGCGCCTCTCTAAAGAAGAGCATGTTTGAGGTAAGACCTGAGTGATAAGGGATCAGCCATGCAAACACTTGGGGGAAGAGGGTTTCCAGGTAGAGGAAACAGCTAGTATAGAGATCCAAAGGTAGGAATAAGCTTTTCTTTTTTTCCTCTTCCTTCTTCCAATCCTTTTTTTTTTTTTTTTAGGCCTGAAGGAAGACCAGTGCAATTAGAGTATAAGTAACAAGAGAAAAGAGCAAAATAAGATGAGGTCAGTGGGCTAGGCAGGGGCCAGATCATTCAGTTTAGGTGTACAGAGGAGTTTAGATTGTATTTTAATAAAATTCACTGGAAAGCAGGCAGCCTTTGTGGTGTAAACAGTTGGGAGACATTGGTGATTTAGAAAAGATCACTCTGGATGTGGAGAATGGATTGTGAGAAGACAGAATGGAAGAAAACCAGAAGCCTGTTAGAATATTCTAGGTGAGAGATGGTGTTGGCTCGAAACAGAGTAACAGTAGCAGCAGAAATGGAGAGAAATGGATGGATTCTGGGTATTTTAGAGGTCAGGCCAGCAGGACTTCCTGATGGATTAGATGTAGAGAGTGAGGAAAGGAGAGGAGTCAAGGATGATTGCTAGATACTTTAATTGAGCTAAAAGTCAAGATTGGTAAGGCAAGAGTGAGGAGTAAGTTTAAAGGGAGAAAAATCAAGAGTTCTGTTTTAGAATGTGAGGTTTGAGATTCGTATTAGTCATCTTAGAAGAGATAGTGAATAGGCAGTAACTATATCACTATGATTTCAATGTACCACTATTTCTTAACTGCATTTAAATCTGACGTGTGCTTATTGAATCTAAAGAATTTTAAAGTGTAAAGGAGTTTCAGGCTAATGAATCTGAGATTATAAACGGCAACAAAGTCCTGTTTATAATACTAGTTACTGCATTTTAACCATGAGATAGTAAAATGTTTTTTAGAGTTCAGAATTTGCCCATCCAGTCTCTTTTGTGTCAGTCACATTAATTGGTTATTTATTTCTTGCTGTACTGTGTGTTTTTGTTTGCCTTCTTCACTTGGTATAGTGTCTAAATATATGGTTTTTTGTTTCACTGACAAATAATTGAATGTGATTTTTTTCATCCTTATACAAATGAACTCATTATATTGCCCTGAAAACCTGTATTTGAGTTCCTTTTAATCTTAGAGCTAACCTAAAAGTGAACAGACTGACCAAAGGAGTCATTTCTTTCCATCTGTTTTAACAGATTTTCTCTGAGGAATCAAGGAGAGGATCTGTCTGATCCATAGATTATAGAATGTTAGAGCTGGAAAGTTTCTCTGAAACCATCTTGTTTACTACCTGAATTTACAGATGAGGAAATTGTGTTTTTGTTCCTGATGAAAATTCTTCGTGTATTGTTTCTCTTGGGAGTGGAAATTATTTGCCAAAAAAGAGAAGGTGGTTTATGAAGAAATTAGTGCATCTGCCAGTACTACCTACCTGCTTGGGAGGTAGTTTTAATGAAATCTTCTGCTCTGGTCCTTCCTTGGCCCTTCTTCTCTATTCATTGCAACTTCTGTTCTATATTTACTCTATATACATTACTGTCCCTTGCTATTAATTTTAGGGTTATTAGTGTAGAATAATCATGGGAGCTAGAAAAGAAAGCGGGATAGAGTTATAGAAAAAGATTCATTTCTTATAATTTCCAGTTTTGAAGTGGAACTATCTGAACTTTTAGTGGGTAGATTATATCCTTCTAAATAATTGTAATAATGCCTTAAATGTGTGTATAGCACTTTCATAGCTGATTTTTTCATTTGCTTCTCAAAACTTCACTCTGAAATAGGAAGAACAGATATGATCTCTTTTTGAAAGTGGATGAAAGTAAGATTTAGAAAGCTTCATTTGCTCAAGGTTGCATGGCTAAAAGAGCATGTGCCAAGTCTTTCTGACTGCTTTTTCTGCTGAACAAAGCTGGCTTTATGACAGCTGGCACCAGCTTGACTTGGTGTTTCTCAGTTGCAGACCCTGCCCCTGAGTATTTATTTATGTTGAATCCAGAGGTTAGATTCAACAGTTGGTACTTGTTTTTTTGATGGAATTTTTACGCACCTTATTTTTGTTGAGCAGGGTTAATTTTCTTCTTAGATGTATTCTAACCTTTTAATGGATTTTCTGTTTATTTTGAAAGTAAGTAAACCTACTGTATTTGTGGTGTAGTCCTTTGTATTTCTGATGATTTTCCATCAGTTTCTTTGAGTATTCTTCCTTCTTTTTAGGATGTAGAACTTAACTAGATTACATGGACTTTAAAAAATAGTTTCTCGTAGGCTGCCTAGTTGCATTAAATGCCAATTGTGCATAGGATAAAAATGTAATAAGAATGCAACAGGGGTGTTTTTTATTAAAATTACAGGCAAGGTATGTGAAATTCTGAATTTATAAAAATAGGTTTAAAAGTAGTTGCTTGCACTACAGAGACTACAGAGTGATATGTGTTGTTCTAAGTGTTTACCAGCAGGTTCCTTTAAGTCTGTTAGGAGTTCTTATCTGATTACCTCTGGCCCTATAATGAAAATAAATACTTAGATGCCAGGATTTTATTCCAGACCTACTGAGCCAGAATCTTTGGGTCCTGGATGTATTTTTTTCCATTGATTTTAGCAGGGGGGCGGGGTGGGGCAGGGGGATAGAGGGAGAGAGAAAGAAACATCCATTTGCTCCATTTATTTATGCATTTATTGGTTGATTTTTGTATGTGCCCTGACCAAGGATCAAACCTGCAGCATTCATGTATTGCGATGATGCTCTAACCAGCTGAACTAACTACCTGGCCAGGGCATGGATGTATGTACTTTCAAAAAGCTGTGAAAGTGATGAAGATGCTCACTATTGTTTAAAAATGAGTGCCTAAAGTAATTCTATTTGATTAATGCAGTTAATGTATTAAAAACTTCTCAGGAACATGCTTTACAAAAAGACAGATGTCTACATGTCCTCTGAGAACTATTTGAGAAATAAAATTAGACTTTATTATTTGTTAAAGGAAAATGTCATATTTACTCACAGTTGACTCTTAAAAAATTGAGATAATTCATATAAAATTCACCAATTTAAGTGTACAATTTATGGTTTTAGTATATTCACAGAATTGTGCAACCATCACTACAATCTAAGTTTAGAACATTTTTTTATCCCCAAAGGAACCTCTTACCCATTAACTGTCACTCCCTATTCCAACCCCTAATCCTAGGCTACTTCCAGTCTACTTTCTGTCTTTCTGGATTTACCTGTTCTGGACTTTTTATATAAATGGAATCATATAATTTGTGGTGTTTTGTGACTGACCCTTTTACTTAGCATAATGTTGTACTGTGTACCAGAACTTCATTCCTTTTATGGGTGAGTCATATTCCATTGTATAGATATTCTATATTTTATTTATCTAGAATCAGTGTTGTCTTCATTTTTTTGGCTATTATGAATGATGTTGCTGTGAACTATCATGTACATAGTCTTCGTGTGGATATATGTTTTCATTTCTCTTAAGTATATACATAGGAATGATTTTTCTGGGTCATGTGTTAACTTTAATGTTTAACATTTTGAGGAACTGCCAAACTGTTTTTTACGGCAGCTGTACCATTTTACATCCCACCAATGTGTGAAGGCTGTACTCTCTCCATACCCTGGCCAACACTTGCTTTTGTCTGCCTTTGAATACAGCCATCCTACTGGGTATGAAGTGATATCTCACTGTGGTCACAGTAGACTCTTGAGCTTTTATCAGGAGTTCTACTGAAGTTAGTTGTGGCCGAAGATTTTAATTATTTAACCTCTTTGAAGACTTTGAAAATAGCTAACTTCAAACCTGTTACAAAACTGAAGTTGCATCAGTTCAACTTTCAACAGTCCATTTCTTTTCTTCTGTACTATCACTACTTTAGTCTAAGATACTATCATTTTCTGTCTGGAATATTGGGCTAGACCTTCTAATAGGACTTTCTATTTCGTTACATGTTCCTGTTCAATATGTTCTTCACACAGTTGATAAACTGAGCTCTTAAAAATGTAGGGTTTGTTATGCCATTTCCACTCTTAAAAATACTTTTTTTTTTTTTTTTTGCTTCCTATTGCACTTAGGATAAAATCCTTACTCCTTTCCATAGCCTACAGGACTTTGTATCATCTCAACTTTGTCAATCTCTCTAACTTCATTTCAAGACATTCTCTTGCTTGTTCAGTGAACCTTAGCCCCACTGGCCTTATTTCACTTCTTTAAATGGGCTGGGGTCTCTCCAGCCTCAAAGCCTTCAAACATGGCTATTTCCTCTGCCTGGAGGGTTCTTATGTCCACCTCGGGCTAATTGCTGCTCATCCTTTAGTATTCAGGTTAAGTTTTACTTTCTCAGAGAAACCTGTTTCAAGATCTCTATCCTCACTTCATTCTATATTTTCTTTAAACCATACATTTTATTTTCCCTAACAGAACATACCACAACTTACATATTGTTTAACAGTTATTTTTGCTTATAGATTCTATGTTCCATGGTAGGAAGAATCTTGCCTTTTATGCACCCCATCCTCAGATCCTAGTCAGTCTTTCATGGTGGGCTTATAATACATCAGCCAGTTTAGAGTTCTATGTCTAAATTGTCTCAAATAGTTTCCATAAACTACTTGAGATGTACAGAAAGAAAATATTGGAGTATGCTATTTTGATGTTGAGGGAAACTTAATTAACATACTTACTTTAATCTATGGTAGAATGATGCATTCCTTTCTTTATCAAAAGAATAATGATAGCTCAACAGAGGCAATTTTCTAAGCTCTTGCAAATACTATCTTATTCCTAAAGTAGCCTTATGGAATAGGTATTAGTAGTATCTCTGTTTTGCACATAAGGAAACTGAAGCTCCATTGAATTTATGTTATACACCAGGACTCTTGTTGGAGGATCTTTTTTCTTTTTTCTTCCTGGGGGTTGGGTTTTCTTTTCATTGGTTTATTGTTAAAAGTGTGAGTTGGCAATTTCAGTGGTTATTTGCCTTTAATACATTTTAAGGGACATTTTTCCGTAGGTGGTCAGAATCGTGGGAAAAGAGAACCCATGATAGGTGATAGTGATTTATTGTAATTGTGGAGTTGATTCTCAGGTAGCATCAAATGAAGTATCTGCGTGCACAGGTACCTTCAGTTTCCCTATGTTTAAAAGTCTTTTTATTTGAGGTGATGGAGATGTTAATCTTTTTGGTTCCTTATGAAGCAAAAGGGTTTTTTGTTGTTGTTTTTGTTTTTTGTTTTTAAAGAAAGAGTACTGGACTGGAAACCAATTCCATATATTTTACAAGCTCCTCCATGTGGTCCTGGGGCACATTTAAAAGTTGAGAGCCAATGATCACAGTCTTCACAGTGCATGTATAGGTTATAGACTGATGGAATTTCCATAGGGGCAGTGCTAGCCCCAGAGGAGCTGTGTGTTCTCTTCTGTAAATGAGATAATAGTAATATAGTAAGAATATGTACCTTGTCTTGCAGGGCTGTTGTGAGAGTAAGTTAGTACATGTGAAGCAGTGAGAACAATGCCTGGTACATGGAAAGTACTTAATGCTAGATGCAGTACATCATTGGAGGTGTATATTTGTGTCGAAAAGAAAGGACTTGCTTAAATTTGACCTTAAAAAGGCAAGACTATCCTATCTAAAGGACAATGGCAGTCTGTTAGATTTCGGTTTTTATATTTCTTAATTGTTCTTTAAACTTTTTGAAACCTCTTAAAAAGATCAACTTGGTTATTATTTTTTTCCATTCACCTGGACATAGTGTCTATCCCCAGTGCTTAGAATAGTCTGAGACTGTTGTATTTGCTCAGTAACTATTTAAGTAAAGAAATGAATGAATAATTGAACTTGAGTTTTACCCCATGGCCTTTTACTGCCCACCAGCTATGTGACTTTGGCCAATATTCTTAATTTCTTGGGGCCTCAGTTTCCTTATATCGAAATGAAGTTGTTGAAGTAGGTGGTTTCTAAGGATTTCTCAACCTCCGAATTTCAGTGTTCCTCCAGTATAGTTTTAATACTTTTTTGTTGAAGGATGAAAGATGAATAAAGATAATTTTTTATAGATTAGTCCAATTAGGTGTCATTGCTTTAAGCAGCATTACTTAATGGCTACTTTTATCATATTTGATTTTATTTAAGGAAATCATTACTATGTACCAGTAGATAATTTCAAAGGGAGCAGTTTGATAAAAGGGGGCAGGAAAGCAGGGTCTTGGATTTTGAGAGACCTGGTTTGAATCCCTGATCTCTTTTACATCATTACTTTCCAAACTTTTTGTGTGGGAGGGTCTTTAAAAGAAAAAACAACAAAAACCTTAGTGAAATATAACTGCATACAGAAAAGTACATGTGTCATAAGTGGATAGAGTGATAAATGGACAGACCTGTGTAACCAGGGGTCCCAGAGGTTTCCTTTTACTATACCGACCTCTCCATAGTTACTACCTATTCCTCTCCCCCTAAAGGTAACCATTGTCCTGACTTTTTTTTGACTTTTTTTGGGGTCACGTTGGTTAATAAAAGTATATAGGTTTTGGGTGTGCAGCTCTATAATACATCATCTGTACATTGTATTGTGTGTTCACCACCCAGAGTCAAGTCTCCCTCTAATTATCTTGACTTCTAATAGCACAGATGAACTTTGCCTGTTTTTGTACTTGATATCATTGAAACCATTCAGTTTGTAGTCTTGTATCTGACTTTTGTACTCACTATCATGTTTGTGAAATTCATCTGTATTTAGTTAGTATAGCTGTAGATTGTTCATTTTCATTGCTCTGTAGTATTTCTTTGTGTCACTGTATCACATTTATTCAGTCTCTTGTTGAAGGCTGTCTCAGCTGTTTCCAGGCTTGAGCTATTAAGTGTGGTGTCTCTGTGAATATTCCCTTGTCTCTGGTGAACAATAGATGCATTTCTGTTAGCTACATACAATACCGAGGAGTAGAGCTGCTGGGCCAGGAAATGACTTCTTTCCTCCTTTAAGTGTCAGACACATTTAACAGACCCCCTACATGACAGCTCTATTTTAAATATTAGCTTGAAAAGAATACATGACAGTAATTGACCATGAATTTAGTTCATCTTAAATGAATTCATATTTTGTAAATCACTGTAACACCTACTACACATATTTGAAAAGTTAAGATAATATCATTAGGTTGGGAATCAGGTTAACTGCTTAGAGCTGTGTAACCTCTCTTAGCTTCCATTTCTTCATTTACCACACTTCATCTGGATTTCCACATTATAAAATGGGGATAGAAATCCTCTTCTCAGAAAGTTGTTGTGAAGATTTGTTTTTTAAATTTATAAAAGTACTTAATACAGGGCCTGACATGTCATAAGTACACAATAAATACTAATTCACCTGTCCATCCTTTGTCATCGTACCCAACTGATATAATTGCAGCAAATCCTGGTTAAATACATCCTAAACTTATTCATGTATCTCAGCCACCCTAGACTTTAACAGTCTTCAAGAGGTGATTTCTAAATCTGTCATGTTATTACTGGCTTCTTTCATTTTTCAATTTGAACTAATATAGCCTGCTCCCTTCTCCACCAGCTTTTCCTTCTGACTTCCCAATTTCTTTTAAATAGTACCAACTTTCTTTCAAGTACCCAACTTGGTTTCTAGAATGTCAGAGTGGCGGTAATACCATAAGTCACTTAGTTTAGTAGGTGCACGCATGTATTTATTCTTTCTGCAGATGATTATAGTTTCTTTACTGTGTATTGGCACTCTGAGAATACAAAGATAAGACATGTTTTTTTGCCTGTAAGCAGTTTACAGCCTAGTGGGAGAGACAGACAAATAAATCAGTACATTTGTGATATTGTGTGACTGTACGCACAGGGTACTATGGGAGCAACTCTTCCTGCAGGTGGGGCTGGGAGATAAAACTTGAGTTTCAGAGTTAGCCAGTGTGCCTGTACAGACAGTGTGTCAGAGTTAGCCTGTTCAGAGAAAGGGAATAGCAGTGTGAAGACCCAGAAGTAAGAATAATGGAGTAGTGGTAATAATAATAGCTAACATGTATTGAGTACATATTCTGATGTCTTAACCTGTAAAATATTTAGCATAGCAGAACAAAGGATCAGGGGTACAATGGAGTGGAGGGTTTGGTAGCAACTAAGCCTAGACAATTGGGGCCTAAAATCCAGCTCTCTACATTCCTGGTCCAATAGTTTTCCACCATCCAAAATTCTTTTTGAAATGTGTAATGTGTATTGGTTGAAATTAATAGACCATTGCATCTAGGCCTCTGACTCTAAAACCTGGGCTCTTTTAACTGTATTTGCTGAAGTTTAGAAATTAAGCATTTTGTAAGTTTCTTCAGACAAAAACACAGAAGAGGTATTTTAAAACAAGTTGCCCTGATCATTAATTTTATGGCTTTATTTCTCATCTCTGAGTTTTCAAGGTGTTAAATTGAATAAAGAGAATAGCTTTTATAGTTGTCCTACTTTTTCTCTGCTCCAGATTCTTTTTCATAAATGAGGGATCGGGAGCCAACTTTTATTCATTCAGCCTAGGAATTATTCTGTTGAACTGACTTAAGCAAACACATAAGAGTGCCACTGTATATTAGTTCATCACAAGGAAGCGAACTTATAAATAGATTTTTGTCTGCCAATCACTTTATTTTCTTTTCTTGAAAAAGTCTACTTAGGAAATTCAATTAAGATTAGAGAGAGTTGCTGTGTGAGAATGACAAAAAATAGATGTTTTTAAAGGTCTTTTTCATCAAGCTTTGGTAGAGCTTTTGGTAGAACTATAGCAAGTCCTCACTTAACATCATAGATTCTGTGATGAAATGACATACCAAAACAAAGCCAATTTTACTGTAGGCTAATTGATACAAACAAGAGCTAAGTCCTTGGGCATCTCATTCGAGGAACTCCTGTAGTCTGTGCAGGCTAAGAGTAAATATATTTCTAGGAAGGCCAAAGTGAATGTTCATATAGACTAGATATTATATTTATTCTGTTGGATGATAATACACTTATTGATGCTTACTCTTTCAGTTATTTTTTGTAGATGTCATAATTTCTACTCACCCTCGTGTTTGTATTTGTTAGCTGTTATCAGTTTGCTAATGCCTTTACTACACATTTCAGAACTCTAAATTTAAGATTGGGTTTAGCCTGTCAACTTTCAAAAAAGACCATCAAAATAACCTGGTACTTAAACTAAGCCAAATTTATACTTACTGCAGTGAGAAAAAGCATCGCCCTAAAGAGTTCCATAAGTGTTTCAGAAAGGTGAGGTCCTGGATGGAAGTGTATACGGTTTTGGGGTCTGGGCTCTAAGGGTTTAAGGGCAGGTCTTTTGTTCTTTTTTTAATTTATTTTATTTTCTTTGTTGAATTTAGTGGAGTGACATTGGTTAATACAATTATGTAGGTTTCAGTTACACAATTCTGTAATACATCATCTGTATATTGTGTGTTCATTACCCTAAGTCAGATCCCACCATTTGTTCCCTGTTTACTCTCTTCTAATTCTCCCTTCCACAGTCCCCATCCCTCTGGCAATCACTGTACAGTTGTCTGAAAAAGGTGAAGGGATTAAAAAAAAGAAAGAAGAGAAGAGAAACCCCACACAACTTATAGATGTGAACACAGACAAGGCAGGTGTTTCAATACACGGAACATATTGGCACTAGGCAGAACTTGTGATCGGATAATTTAGGACTAGTTGAGCAAGTCTTGATGAGCGAATATTTATTTGATAAACAAGCAGGTTTGCCTAGCTGAGCAATTTATTATACTAAGGAGTTGGTTGAGCAGGCTGTTGTTTAGTTAAATGAATCTTTTTAGAAGTTCCTAAAGCAAATAATTAAGTTATTTACTGGTTTATACCTATATCTTCTTGGACAAGAATTTCCTAGAACAAATGATAAAGTCGTGTAGGTTTGAGGGCTTTAGATTATTATTTATAATTAAGCTATGTGAATATAGAAGTTCTCAATTCTTAATGACCTCTATAAATCTATAAAGGCAGACACAAAAGATTTACTATTTTCAGCCCTGGGTGTTTTACCATTTCCTTGACCTTAATCTTCCAATTGTAGATGGAATTATGATTGTGGATCTCTGTGGCACTTTGTTTACTATTTCAACTAGTATTTCAATATATAATTTATACCTAAATGCATCCTGAGTTTCAGTTGAACTAAACGAGTCTCTTTTCCTCAAAATTCTTTTTCCTTTTCCCTCTTGACTGTTGTTTATCTCATCTTTTCAAAATTCTATTCCTCATGCAACTTAGTTCCTGAGTCCTACACTCTTTCTCTTGAAACTTTCTCTTATACCTTATTTTTGTTACAGTCATTTATGTGGCTGATTCAGCCCCTTATTAGAGTGTAAGCCCATGGAAAACAGACTATATTTTACTCTTCTTTTTAAAACTCCTTTTAAACAGTTACTCTATTATAGCAATTTTCAGCTTTTTTCATCTCATGACATGCATAAGCTAATTACTAAAATTCTGTGAAACGCTAAAAGATAGATATTTTTGCTGACCTGACCAAAAATAGGTATAATTTTGATCATTCACACCAGGTAAATGATCTTGTTGTGTTTGGCTGCTGTCATTTTTTTATTTGACAGTCTAGGGGAAAATAGGTCAGTACCTCTGAGTGTAAATAGTCAGGTATTGCATGTTATAAAAATGTTGTGACTCACCGGTTCAAAATTGCTGCTCTGTTGAACTGAGTCAGGCTAAAACAGATAAACACTCAGGAGATTCATGAATTATTTCATATTAGACTGATGTTAAAGATCTTTCATCTTTATCTCCATGGTTCAGTCTTTCCAAAAATAAAATATGCTCTAGATAGCTGTCATTTTAGGTTGCACTTCGTGACACAGACTCTGGCTCCTGGGGTCTGCGGCATTATGGATGAGACAAAACAAATTCACATGGACTATTGAGTCCTGTGGAGGAAAAGGGACCACATGGTTTCTCCCTCAAGGGGAGAAAAAGCTTCCGAGCGCCTTGGCCACCCTCTCAAGAGGAGAGTGCCTCGACCTTTGCCTTGAAGGGCTTTTATTGGGTTCAGTTTGCACAGGAATACAGGGTTGTACATGTACAGCAGTTAATCATTGTCAAGCAGAAATGATTAAACAATAGATACATTCAAAGAAACTTGGAGGGCTTATTCTGAGTCAGGGTCAGATAGTTAAAGGGCCATAAAACTTAGGGGAACAAACTCACTTCCTGCTTGGACCCTTATCATTTAAATTGAGGGTATTAGGAAAGTAGGATTCATAGGATTTTATGCATTCATTCTAGACCTGATCACCCTAGGGAACCTGCCCTTTCCAGCACAGGGTGGCACCCACCTCCAGCATAGTTTGAGGCTTAAGGCATTGTTTCAGGCTTAAGTCAGGCAGGGGAAGTAAGGCAGCTAAGAGATTAGGAGACTTCTTGCAGACAGAATGAGGACTCAGGCTATATCAAAGCTGAGAGGCGAGGGTCCATCACCCCCTTTTTCTGTAGTCCCCCAAGTCCTTTCCTGAGGGCCCCTTAGAGATCATGCCTATCTTAGGTCATCCCTCTTTTGAGGAATCTTGCCCATCATTGGCTAACCAGTCATCATCCTGGGGCCAAGCAGGGTGAAGAGAAAAAGGGGCAGAGATGGTGGGTGCCCCTGCAAGGAAGATAAGCTTTATCTCCTAAGTGGCTTATGGTCCCAAGGTCCTTTACTCAGCTTTATCCACAGGGGATTATAACTTTTGAAACCAGGCAGGGCAGTTCCCAACAACTTTGGACAGATCACCAGACTCAAATACTATGTTTTGGAATATAACCAACTTTAACTCAATCTTCTTACAGATGGACTTCGCTGAATGTAGGAGAAGAAAAATGTTTATCAATATTTTGCACTCATGTTCTAGCATTGATCTGAGTTTAAATATAGTGATTTATTCATAGAAAGCATTAGGGAATCAAGTTTTATGCCTTAATTTTAGGCAGTTTTGGCTTTAATTGTTTAATCTTTCACAGTATCTTGTTTCTCTTCATAATTTGTTTTGATAAGGGTTAGTGGCATGACAACAGAACAGAACATGGTATATATTTAACACTTCCGTGTGACTGTCTTAACATAGATGCAATTTAGCATGGAAGGAAAAGACTTTGGGTACTGTGGTTTAGTGGCTGCTAGGTGGAAAATTGAAAGTAACTTTTCCTCATGACAAGGTATTCTTTAGAGTTAATATTGGAAAACAGACTCTTATATATAGTGCCTAGTATAGGCTTTCAAAACCATCATTATATGGCATAGCTATGAACTTGCCCATGTACTCTAAGAACGAGCATTTAAAAAAAAAAAAAAGTTTTCTGGCCAGTGTTTGACTCTACCACTTTATCTTCTCTCTAACCCAGGGAACTGTATTTGCCACCATTCACCTGTCAAGATCCCTAAATAACAACTCCATAATGCTTGAACACAATAAGTAAATAATTATGGATAGCATTATAAAGTTTTTTGAGGGTATATTTTTGAGTATTTTGTTATAGGAGGGTGAGAATTGGGGATGAGACATGATAAACCAACAGATTTACAAGTACTTTGCACTTCTGAAGGAGACTTTGTTAAATAAAAATTCAGAAATCTTGCTGACATGTTGGTGTAGGTGGAAGTATTTATCTTTACTGTATTTCTGACCTCTGATCACATTTCGCCTAATAACATACCCTGGACTACCGGGTGGAAATATCACCAACAGTAACAGTGCATTCTGTTGGATTGAGATTAGCTTTTTCTGCAGAGCCATTTCGGATAAGTGGTTGTGAAAGATGTGATGAGAAAATGCATACTGGCAGCCCTAATACTTTGAAAATTTCCAGTATGTATGAGTTTGTTACTATGGGTTAGTTAAATAATACTAACTCCTCAACAATATGATTCAAATTTTAGTCACTATGGTATATTTACTGTAATTGCTAAGGCACAAACTTTACTGCTAGCTCTTCAGTCTACAGGTCACTGTACAAATGATAAATGAGTATCATGGTCAGTGAGTGACCAGTTATGTCACTTTTTGAAGTCTACTAGTGATTGCTTACTGTATGTCTTGTTATTCATAATACACAAGACAGGCAAGTGTATAGTTGTTTAGCTTCCCAGGGATAAACCTATGTAATTTTTTTACAAAAATGGATAACCAAAAGTGGGAATCAGCTAACAAAGATAAAAGTGAAGCAGAGAAAGGAAAATGGTAATGCTGAAAGTGAAAGGCAAACATAAATGGATTATAGAAGAAATAGCTGACTGTGGTAATGTTGACTTTGCCACCATTTAAGAAGTTTTAAATAGGCAACCAGAGAAACTTAGCGAAGGCAAAATTGTCAACATAAATGAGTAAAGTGTTTGTGACCAAAAGGATGAAGATGTCCAGAGAAGTGATACAGGTAAAAAGGTCAAACCAAAGACATACTTAAATATATTTTACCACACTGAAAACACAAAGAATAAAGTGATGAAAGATCATACAAACTTAGGAAGGAGTATAACAATTTGCCAAGGCATAGGAAAGATTGCTCACTTTTTTTGTGAGTTATACCATAAGAAGACAAACATGTTCCAGTTACTCTTGGTAAGTTTTTAACAAATAAACACTTAATTTTCAATGTTTCTGTTTTAAAATATAGCATATGAAATAAATAACAGTTTTGCTATTTTTAAAATTTCTCTATACATTTAAAACTGACAGTCATTTTTGATAAATTTTTTAATGTCATGGAATAGTCATTTTCCCCGCTGGTTATTAAGATTGTTTTACATGATTTTGACTTTCAATAATTTTTACTATCCTTCACTATCATGCAAAACAAGGTTTGCTTGTGTGTGTTGTGGCCTTGGGTCAAATGTCTGTTACCTGCACAATCAGGCAGTGTTGTAACTAGAAAACTGCAAGTAGAAGGAATAGAGTATGAGCTTTGAAACTGTATGGACCTGAGTTGAACTCTGGCTCTGGCATTTTCCAAGTGTGTGGCTTTGAACAAATCATTTGCCCTCAGTTTACTCATCTGTAAGATAGTTAGCTGCTCAATGATACTTAAAATTTTTTTTGAATGGATGCTTATTTACCATTTAGCCCTGGCACTAGTAACCACTTTTTAAAGTAGCTTATCAGTATTTCTCACAGTGAAGTATCTGATAAAATATTTTTTTCTGATGTAAACAAATAATACTGGATGGTGGCATATATAATATGAAGTGTGTAGACCCTCTCATCTTTTCTTTAGATCAGTTCCTCAAACATTATTGACATTATGGCCAGATAGTTCTTTGTTGTGGGGAGCTTTCTTTTGCATTGTAGGATGTTTAACAGCACCTTGGCCCTTCCTACTAGACTCCAGTGGCATTCCCCTGAATTTGACAAGTGAAAATGACTCCATGTATTGCCAGATTTGGGGGGAGGAGAATTGCCCCTAGTTGAGAACAACTGCTTTAGACTTTTAAAGTATTTTCTTAACTTACTATTCTCCTTTCTGTTTCCCTTCTTCAATATGACCTCACTGTTGCCAAAGTATTGGGTTGGCCAAAAAGTCTGTATGGGTTTTTTTTTTTTTTTCCCCATAAAATAAGAGACACATTTTTCATTTCATCAATAACTTTATTGATTTGGGTGTTTTGAGTATGTTGGCTGTCTCCTGCATGGTATAAAGTTGATTGTTCTCAATTAATGTCTCGATTTGGTCACTATCAACTTTAACAGGTCTATGTGAGAAATCTCCAGCATGAAACTTTGCAAACCTCTTTTGGCATGTTCAATCAATCTGTGTTTCAGCTGTGTTTTTATCTTTCTTGAAATAATAAAGCATAGTATAATGAAAATGCCACATACTTTCTTCCATCTTCAATATTAAAATGTTTACACAAAAATTCACCAATTTTGATGTTTTTTAAATGAATGCTGATATGACAGCTGTCACAGTACAGTCTAACAAAATTGTTTCGAATGAAGTTAAAGACAACTAAATGTTATTAGGGCCATCTTGTGGAAAAAATCAAATGAACTTTTTGGCTAACACAGTAATGGTTTCTAAATGCGAATTTAATAATACTCTGCTTGCCCCAACCTCATATCATTTAAATGCTCACCTTTGACTATAGGATGAAGCCTAAAGCACCTTAACCTCAATATCAAAAGCCTTTAGGGATCTGGCCCCTACCTAATTGCATCTTCATTCCTCCACCCTTCTGGGTTTTTTTTTTTAAACATTGGAATAATTTAAAATACCCAGATATTAAACATATAGCAAAATGACATTGACCATCAAAAAATCAAGATTCAGATTATTTCCATCACTTCACTCTCGTGTCCTTTTTGAGCCCATAACCTCTGTCCATCCCAACCCCCATTCTCAGAGTTTACCACTATTCTGACGTCTACCGGTATGATTTGTTTTTCTTGTTGCTGAATTTAGTATGGGATCATACAATACATACTTTTGATGATTGGCTTCTTTCATGTGACATGTTTTCCCTACTTACCCATATTGTTTGTATGTCTAAAAGGTTATAGAGTAGTGTTTTGTTATATAAACACATCCTACTTGTTTATCTGTTTTCTTATTGATTGACAATTGGGTTATTTTTGGTTTTGACTATTATGAATAATGTTGCCATGGACCTCTTTACCTTTTTTGGATTATTTTCTTGTAGTAAAATATATAACAAAATTTGCCATTCTGATTCTTTTTAAGTGTACAGTTCTGTGGCACTAATTACATTCACAATGTTGTGCAACCATTACCATTATTTCCAAAAATTTTCTTCACCCAAATAGAAACTCTCCCCCTATTAAGAAATAACTCTCCATTTCCTCCTTCTCTCCTCCAAGCTCTTGGTAACTTTTAATGTACTTTCTGTCTCTGTGAATTTGCCTGTTCTTGATATTTCATGTTAGTGGAATTATGCAATATTTGCCCTTTAGTGTGTGGCACATTTTACTGAGCATCATGTTCTAGAGGTCATCCATGTGGTAGCATATATTAGAACTTTATTCCTTTTTATGGCTGAGTTATATTCTGTTGTGTGGTTATGCCACATGGTGTTTGTCCATCTGTTTATGGGCATTTGGGTTGTTTTGTCCTTACCTATTAGAGTTTCACATCACATTTATTTCTTGCTGCATCCATGTTAAACTATATATTATTTGTGTCATGCCTTTTCTTTCCTCTGTGCTTTTGGATTCTTGGTACTTACCTTTACCTGTCATTCCTCTTCCCTATCATGTTTGACTCTTGAATGGATTTTCTAGGGCTTGGTTCAGAAATTAACCTTTCTAGAAAACTTCCCAGCAGTGCCAGACTTAACTGTTTTTCTCACTCCTGTTTGCGGTAGACCTTTTTCATACTGTTCACATTGCTGCTGTTACTTACTTACATGCATGTCCTGTCCACCAGGTTGTGATACCTGCTTTAATGTTCACAGTCCCGAGTCTGTCAGTAGAATAATAAGGACCATCATTTATTTGTTGCTTTCTTAGTCCTAGGCCCTATGATAGTTTCTTCTTCTTATCATCTTTGATCCTTAAAAGGTCTGCAGTGTAGGGACCGAATTGTAAAATCATTTTACAGATAAGGAAACTAGTGCTAAGAGAGATTGCATATAATCACTTTCAAGGATTACAGAATTTATCAGTAGTCAAGGTTTATCTGGCTTCAGACTCACTCTTAATTTCTATATGGCAAGGTACCTTTTCCTAAAAAATGTGTGATTAAATGGATAAACAGTGTTTTGGCCCCTGGCTGGTGTTTGACTCAGACTATCTATCCTGCATTTTGAATGTACTTCTGGTTTCTTTCAACAAACATATATTAGCACTGCTGAAAACACAAAGCTGTTTTTGTTTGTTTGTTTGCTAAAAGCAGTGTCATTGTTCCTCTTCCTCCCTGTTTGGGAGGTTGAACCATTCATTTCTCTTTCTTCTAGACTTGTGTAGTGGTGCTGATGAGGCACCCTATCATTTTTCTTTATCTAAGTCTGTAATTTAAGGTTAAGTGTGTGAAATGCCCTTTCTTTTGTTAGTGAAGCTGGTTTACCTTTTCTTATCAACAGCCCTCTATGGATCCAAATGCATTTAGCCTGGTATTCAGAATTAACTGATTGTAAATTAATCCTATTGATATTTTTAACTGTGTGCAACTTAGCCAGGTGTTACTTACGATAGTACAGGAAACATTTAACTGTGGTTTTGTTTTATGTGCTTATTTGTAGTTCTGTGGGAAAATGCTGACATAATTTATTTGCTTGAGAATCAAGATTGAATTTTGTTGTTTCTTTGTGAAGAATCAAGTACATGTTGAACTTGAGCTATTTTGTGTTTTATATACAAATTTATATTTTGTATTGTAAAATCAGTCTGCTGATCTTTTCAAGCTGTTGTCTATATTTCAGTTTTCATATAATTGCTATTTTAATGGAATTTTATTTTGTTTAATTGGGCATAGTCCGTTTTCATTTTTTGTTAAAAATCTTTTAAAGCATTAATTAATTTAGCCACTGTGTAGCTATATAAAATGTTGCTGTTCTGAGTGCCACGGGGAAGAAGACAGATACTTAAAATGTAGTTTAAGAAATGATATACTAAAAATGTAAAATTCTGTTAAACACTAAATAAAACAGTATAAGTCAATAAAATAAGCTGTAATTAGAGATTATATTAGTTGTCCAGTGAGGGGTACAGATTTTAAGTGCCAAAAAAGTTCAAAAGAGGAGGCAGTTGCTGTGGGTTAGGTGGGGCATACATTCTCTGGTGAAAATTGCTTCTTGTTTGCCAGGAATGAAGAACTCTTTACGTAATACAATGCTTTGTAGCCCTCCAAAGGGCCACAGCACATAAACAGGTACACAGTATATCTGTGTTGTTAAAATTCCATGGGGAAGCACTGGCCTGCAAACCAAGGGTTCGCTGGTTGGATTCCCAGTCAGGGCACATGCCTGGGTTGCAGGGCAGGTCCCCAGTAGGTGGCACACAAGAGGCAGCCACACAGTGATGTTTCTCTCTCTCTCTCTTTCTCCCTCCCTTCCCTTCTCTAAAAATAAATAAATAAAATCTTCAAAAAAAATTTCATGGGGAAGCAATCTAAAAATGCTGGGGGGAGGGGAGAAGGGGAGATAGCAACCATGAAAGAAAGGTTGGGAACAACTAGGCTAGATAGTTAAGAAAGAATTTAAAATAAGAAATACGATGGGGATTGGGCATTGAAAGACAGATAGGTAAGTTTTAAGTAAGTAAAGACGGGGGGGGGGCACATTTTATACCGGTAAGAATGTGGGGAAGTAAGTTCAAGATAGTTTTCTTGGAGAACATAATTAAAAAAAAATTGAGATTGGATGTGTAATATGTCTCACATGCAGCTCGTTAGCCTCTACCTTGAAAAGTGAAGAGTAGAAAAACAAAATCTTAGAATTTCTTTTTATATATGTGCAAATTTGGATATTATAGTAGGTTACTATTACCTCTGCATGTTTATCCTTACCAGTTTGTTTCTTATTGGAGGTGGGGGGTCGGTCCATTTCTTCCTGCAGTCCTGTTAGTATTATTTATCTAGTAGACTCTTAGTTAGATAGGAAATTACAGTTCTCTCATGCTGTCATGAGTCATTGAGTTACAGAATCACAGAATTTTAGAGAATGGAGAAGACTATAGAGATTGTTTAGTTTAAACTCCTCGTTTTAGATAGAATAAGAAAATTGAGGCTCAGAAAGGTTGAGAGACCTATGGAAAGATTGATATTAATGGTAGAACCAGGCTTACTGCTTGGGTTCCTGACTTCTATTGAGTCCATTGACCTTATCACAAATACCATTCTGTCTAAACTAGTTTGAAGCTTGATCTAGAAACGGAAATCTTAATTTTATCCTTTAAGGTCTAACCAGATTGGCATTTCTTCCTCATTTTCTTAGACAAATTGATCACTTCCTCAAGAATGTGGAAAGACTTTTTTTTTACATTACCAGTTTTACCCTTGGGCAACTTGTTAACCTGTTTGCCTAATGTTTTTAATATGTTAATTAGATAAGAATATTTACCTAGTAAGGTGGTTGTCAGGATTAAGGTAGATGGCCTGTATAAAGCCCTTTCTTTTGTGCTTGTCATATTTTTTATTTTTAGAGA
The DNA here is from genome assembly GCA_004027475.1 of Anoura caudifer. NCBI lineage: Eukaryota > Metazoa > Chordata > Mammalia > Chiroptera > Phyllostomidae > Anoura > Anoura caudifer. The sequence goes on from PVKU01002876.1 coordinate 198,871, forward strand.
GGGGAAGGGAGGGAGAAAAAGAGGGAGAGAAACATCAATGTGAGGTTGCCTCTTATGCATCTGCTACTGGGGACCTGGCCTGCAACCCAGGCATGTGCCCTAGACTGGGAATTGAATCAGTGACCCTTTGGTTTGCAGGCTGGCACTCAAATCCACTGAGCCACACCAGCGCCAAGGCTGTGCTTGGCATATTGTAAGAATTGAATTGAGTAAATGTTCTTTTCTCCCTTTTTTTTTTTTTTTTACATTTTATTTATCTTTAGAGGGGAAAGGAAGGAGAGAGGGAGAGAAATATCAATGTGTGGTTGCCTCTCGTGCGTCCCTTGCCGGGAACTGGCCTGCAACCCAGGCATGTGCCCTGACTGGGAATTGAACCGCGATCCTTTGGTTCATAGGCCTGTGCTCAATCCACTGAGCTACACCAGCCAGAGCTCTTTTCTCCTTTTCCCCAGAGCACCTACTACATTGTACTACAATTATTTATTTTATATGTACCAGGTGGGGTGCTTGGAAATTTTCAACTCAGTATTTCCTCAACTTTATCCAGTTAATAATATGTGGTTTATGAATATAATTCTTAAAACAAAAAACAAATCATTTAGGCAACTCCAGAGCTTTGCTACTGAACCAAACATAGGAATGTTATTGTTATAGTTCATTTGTCTGTCAGAGGAAACTTGAGTAACTATTCTTCCTTTTTAATACTCATGATTCTGTAATGAACAGACTTTACTTCTTGTGTTTTTATTTGTCTCAGGCCTTGCTTTGACCTTAAGAGAATTTTATTATAATTCTTCAAGGACAGTGTATTGATTGTGTTTCTTTGGCTCCTGGTCTCCATTGCTGACTGTTTTTGTGATTACATTGCAGAGCTCTGAGGAACATGAATGTAACGATGAAGCTTCTCAGGAAGAGGAGGGGTTTATGGGAATGTCCCCTCTCTTACAAGCCCATCATGCTATGGAAAGAATGGAGGAGTTTGTTTGTAAGGTAAGATGGCAATTTCTTGTCTATTTTGCGCTATATGATCAGCTCTTCCCAGACAGAAACCTTTAAAGGAGAGTGATAGTACCTTACCCTTAGGTTTGTTTTGGGAATAATCTGTGGGAAAATGGACACAAAAGCAGCCTCATGTCTCTAACTCTGTTCAAGGCATAATAACGTTTGCCTCTGTAGCAGCCATGATCATGTTTTGGGAAAACTAGAACATCCAACTGGGAAACAAGTCTTTCCTAATAATAGGTTATTGATAGTTTACACAAGACAGGATGAAACAAAATCGGGGGGGAGTGGATGCCTGGAGATACTAAAATGCCACCTCTAGTCCCTTGAATCTATTCTATTCTTGACTGTGAAGACAAATTTGCTACTCTTTCTAGGGATTGTACAAGTCTTCAACCTACTCTTTAGATAGGAATTGCCTGATTTTCATACATGTCTAATGTTTTCAATTTAGCTGATATATTATTTTCTATCTCTAAGGTTTTTCTTCCAATTCATTTTCTGGTCCATTAGGACCTATTGTGTGGATATTTTTTCTCCTAAAATGGTAGCTGGAATTGGGGTTGCTTGCTTAGAGAAAATAGGGAAGGACATCTGTAAATTTATAGTCACTTGATTAATCTGATTGATTAGGTCCCTGGCAGGTATGATTTAAAGTCAACATAAGTCAGTCTGTCCATGTGTATATATTTATGTAAATTCCTTCATTAAAGATTTCTGGAAAAAACTTTTTTTTCATGTAGAGAGAAATTTTTGTGCTCAGCTTTTTCATGGATTTTATAAAACCAAGACTTTTCATGCATGTTGTCATAGATCTTGAAAACTAAACTTAGGTTTTTGTACATTCACAATGCCTAGAAATAATTGGGGCCAGTTGACTTATATTACTGTACTTTGGACCAGAGGATAAGAAGAAAACATTATGATCTAAATATAGAAATCCCTTCCAAGATGAAGGGATTGATGGAAAGTGGTAGGGGAGGGGTATAAACATTTATGGGTCTACTTAAAACCCAGTACAGTTTAATCAGTGTTTGAAAATTGGTGAAGAAAAAGTCAAGCAAAATAAAAGATCCATTCTGGTGATTGCTCACTCTGGAGAATTAACACAGAAGGATAAAAAAGATATATTTTGTTTTTCATAAAGCAAGTTTGGGATTTAGTCCTCAAAGCTGAGTATTTAGCCCTGACCTGTGTGCCTCAGTTTGTTGGGCGTTGTCCTGCAGTTCAAAAGGTTTGCTGGTTTGATTCCTGATCAGGGTACATACGTGGGTTATGGTTTCAGTCCCGGGTCAGGGGCATAAACAAGAGGCAACCAGATGATGTTTCTCCCTCACATAGATGTTTCTCTCCCTGTCTTTCCCCCTCCTTTCCCCTCTCTCTGAAAATAAATAAGATCCTTTTTAAAAAAATATTGAGAATTTATTCTCTGGGCCATTAAGGATTTTCAATATTTACATATCAGTGGGGTACTATAGCTAACTTCTCTGACTTTTTTGTTCTCTTTCTGAACTAAGAACAAAGAATAAAGCAAATATTCAATAAAACTTTCAATTTAACAGCTAAATGGAGAATACATAGGACATTTTTGCTACAAACCAATTACTGAAGAAAAATGAGCGGAGCACAGAAATAGATAAACCATTTGCTTATCATCCCCTTGCATTTGTGTATGAGAGCAACAAGAAGAGGCTTCCTCTTCTGTGGTGTTCTCCAGAGCTGCTCCACCCTGAGGGTGGTGCAGCTGGCTGTTGTGGAAAACTAGCCACGTGCAGGATCACAGGGATTCTGCTTTTTGGACTGGAAGCAAGTAAATGGAGACAGTTTAAAATGAAATGTCCTGTGGCCTTGCTGGTTGTACTTTCCCTTTAGGAAAAGCTTTTCTTATAGGAATAGGGGAAATAAAATCATTTCAGTCTTTATAGAGTGTCCAAGTTTGATCTTGATCTCTTTTATTTCAGCTTTCAGTTGCTGTGATTTTACCAGCATAGCCTGGCCCATGTAGGAATAGGTATATTGTGGATAGTTTTTTATTTATTTTTTTAATTTTCTTTTGTGCACTATATGGTCTAATACAAACCCAGTGGGCCATTGCTAAGTTTGATTTAGGTGGTGTCTTTGTGAAGCTTATAAATAAACATGTCTTCATCTAACCTGTGATCCTATTCTTTTTCTCCCCCAGGCAGTAAAAGAGGATACCTGTTTGGGTTGGCATTTGGCTCAACTCCGAGTTGAGAATGAGGGCGCAGGGTCTGTTGAATATAACACTAATTGCAGTATGATTAGAAAATACAGCTCCCTGGCTCAGTTTTTAGACCACTAGAATGTTTGTATATAAACAATGGGGGGAATCACGCTGTCATTATATGCACATACAACTAGTAGGAAACTGAACACATTCCTTCTGACTATAAAAAGGGAGTGTTTGACCATTTTGTCTCTGTGTGGCAACACGATAGCACTTTTCATATGGTCACAGTAGAGCTGTTTGCCTTGAGATGTAAGGATTGATGTCTGTCTTCCTCTCCCTCTTAGGAAATAAAATTCTCCCAAAGTGAAACGGAGTAGCAGCATCTTGTAAGGTTAATCCCAACAATAATAGTCTTTCACAAGTTCAAATTAGATAAAAGAAATTCGTTGTCTTGGGTGTCTCTCTCACTTTCTATAAAGTCCTACGGAAGCTACAGCTACTTTCATAAGTGGTGGTAATATTAACGGTACACCAAAGACTCTAGATTAACCCTGACCATTGTGGCTCAGTTGGTTGGGTGTTGTCCTGTAAAGTGAAAGGTTGCCAGTTCGATTCCCAATTAGGGCCCATGCCTGGGTTGCAGGTTTGGTTCCCAGTCGGGATGTGCATGAGAGGCAACTGATCAATGTCTCACATAGATGTTTTTCTCCTTGTCTCTCTCCCTCCTTCTCTTGCTCTATAAATAAATAAATAAATATATATATATATATATATTTTTTTAAAAACCCCTCTAGATTAGTCTTTTGGTATTATTTTTTATTGTATATTAGGAACAATCATTGAATGGTCACATTAGCACTGGTAACCACAGGGCCATTTCTATTCTTAAATTTGGTCCTCACTTTTTTTGGAGTTACACAGAGGATCAGTTCTTTAATATGTGCCAGGAAGGATTAAGGAGAGCAGAAATAGGACAGTGTTGTGGAGTGGAAGGAATGGGCATAGTAGCTGGCAACTAAGTGGTAATCTTTCTGCCTAGTAGAGAGAGACTCAGGTTTGCACAGCCCAGCCATATTGTTTGTCACAAGAACCCTGAAGGGAACAGGTGGAATCATTGCCTGAAGCTAAAGCCTAAAGGTGGACCATGTGCCTGGCATTTTTTTCTTACATCTTTCTGGCTAGCCAGAAGCAAGTTAGTTTAAGAATAAGTGATCCTTGTGCTGTGAACTCTCTGGGCTGAGAGACATCAAAAGAAGCAGAGCAGAGGTTGACAGACTTTTTGAGGAGGTACCAAAACTTCTGATCCCTTTTCCTTTGGAATTTGATGGGGGAGGGACAGTGAGGAAAAGGGAGAAGGGGGTGGGGGGCGCAGGGACTTGAAAGGCAGTTAAGGCTTAACTTCTTTGCGGTCTCTGCAGCATGAGGAGGCTGGACTAGTTACTAATTCTTAGACAGGTGGTAGCCTTTGGGGAGGTTAGGATTAACACTACCTGTGGGATGGATGTTGGTGTTTGCTACTCATTTATGAAGTGCTCTGAGCCATTTCATTTGATCCTCATAACTTCTTTATGAAGTAATCAAAGCACTATTATGTTCATTTTATAAATGAGGAAGCTGAGGCTTGGCAATTTTGTGAGTAAAGCTTGTTCAATTAATTAATGGCAGACATTCGAGATTTTCTGACTTCTGTGTTCTTTCTTTTCTACTTCATTATGTTACATAACACACCCACACAGGGCCAAGGGGGATTACTGTATACTATTACTGAAAGGACTCCCTACTGGGCTTGATTGTCTGTTGCCTTTAGGAAAGACGTCTCTCAATGCCAGAGATTTGTGAAAAGGAAGGCAATGTTTATTTAATGCTATACAGACTTAAAGTAGTGACCTAATGTCTTCATTAAAATATCAAAGTCCTTTAGGATACCCACGCACACAGTCCTCCTTCTCCCTTTGCCCTTATCTGGGGTACTGTATCTCAGGAAAAGAAGTAGAAGTCCGTGATCCAGGCTCCTGGCAGCCTCGTGGTCCTCTCTTCACCAAGACTGCAGAGAGATCTCTACTCTGCCAAAGCCTCATGTCTCTCCCCTCCAATGGCTTCGTGTCTGGGTATAAATCCCTGCACCAGTCTTACTCTGCAGCCCCATTTCTGACTCCTCCCACAATCGGCTGCACTTGCTAGCACTCCTGTATCCTTCCAGCTTTACTGGGCTGCCATGGTGAGTCTGGGCAGGCGTGGCTCCATGGTGTGGAGTCAGTCATCTCCAAGCTCTCACGCAGGTGCTGTAAACAGGGGGAGTTGCCTTCTATTTACATCTTGAGTGGAAGTCACTCCCTTCTCCCTGGCTCAAAGCATGGCCACAGCTGTTTAACATATCTATGAAACCAGTAAGGTTATAGATGTGTTAAGTAACCATGCCAGAGGTTAGCTGCAAAGCTGTTGCTATGCAAAGCAGCTCTCAATGGCCCCCC
>PVKU01002877.1:0-204319 GCA_004027475.1 Anoura caudifer
ACCGCCGTGTGAGAGGGCAGCCCCCACTCCGTGGCGGGCCGGGGAGTCCCAGCGTGGGTGCCAATCCGGCCCTGAGGGCCAGGAATTGATCCACAGGGTTCCCAAGCTCATGTCTGTGCCCTGGTGCGGTGTGACTGTCCAGCGTCAGGGGACAGGGTGGGGGTGGTGTCTGGAAGGGCCCTCCCAGCGTGGGGAGGTGAGGGCAGCATCTTGTTAGTCCCACCCGAGGCGTGGGGGACAGACTCTCACACAGGCAGGTGGACCAGCCTGAGGGGTTGAATGAGAAGATGTGACCCTAGTCCGAGGGAGCCTGAACCCGAAGGCCAAGGGCAGGGCGTCAACGGTACCAGACAGTGATGAGAAGGTGTGATCAGAGGGCCAGGCAGGAAATGTCCGCACCCACAGTTCACGCCACTGCGGGCAGCGTTCCACGGCCACTCCTGATGGTGGGTCTCCCCGGGGCAGGGGGGCGGGATCTCCGTGTGCTCTGGCTGGGGCTGAAACACCCTGGAGGGGGCGCCGAGGCCGTGAATGGGCACGATGTCAAACGGTCCTGGGGGGGGAGGCGGCCACTCTTAAAACCAGGACAGGTGGGTCACCCGAGAGTGAGGGGACTCAAAACCATGCCGCAGGCGGACATGTGGGAATGCGTTTCATCAGAAAGAAACCCAGTGGGAACAGAACAGCGATGGTGAGCATTGAGCAGAGCCTCCGTCTGTCCATCCATCCGGTGCTTCAGATGAGTGTCCTTGTTACAGAGCAACAGAAGGTCCGTTAATGTCCGCCGCCTTATGGAAAGACGTCTCTCAAAGCCAGAGATTTGTGAAAAGGAAAGGAAATGTTTATTTAATGCTGTACAGAGTTAAAGTAGCAACCTAATGTCTTCATTAAAATATCAAAGTCCTTTAGGATACCCACAGACGCCTACAGTGCTTCCTATCTCCCTCTGCCCTAATTCAGGGCACCGTAATCCATAACTCAGGAAGAGAAGCGCACATCCAGGATCCAGGTTCCTGACACGTGGCTCCTGACACGTCAGCTGTGTCATCGTCCAGGCAGGATCTCTGATTAATCCAAAGCCATGTGGCACCTTCTCATGGCCCACTGGCAAGAGTCCTTTCCATCCCCCTTCTTCCAGGCCAAGTCTCTCTTGCTCCCAGGCCACACAGCCAAAGGGAGCACCCCAAAGCCGAGTGGTCCTTCTTCTACCAAAGCTGTGTGGAAGGGGTCCCCACCCTGGCAAAGCCTTGTGGCAATCCCTCTTCACCAAAGCTGCAGGGGTCTGCACTCCAGTGAAACCATGTGGAATCTCTCCCTCTGGCAAAGCTGGGAGAGGGTCTCCACTCGGGCAAAGCCGAGTGGCAATTCTCTGCTAAAGCCACATGGTGATTTTCCCTCATAGAGCTGTGGGTCCTGCCTCTGGTGAAACCACATGGATCTTTTCCTCCCAATGGCTGCCACGTCTCAGTTTAAATCCCTGCTCCAATCCTCCTCTGTACCCCCACTTCCGACTCCTACAATCAGTTACACCTGCCAGTGTTCCCGTATATTCCAAGTTCACTGGGCTGCCATCATGAGTCTGGGCAGGTGTGTCCCCATGTCATGGAGCCAATCTTCTCCAAGCTCCCACACAGGCGCTGTAACTTGGGGTCCCCCCCCCCGTCACCTCTTGGGGGGAGTCCTTTCCATCCCCCTGGCTTGGAGCATGGCCACAGCTATTTAGCACATCTAAGCTACCAGCCAAAGGCTATAGATATGTTAAATGACCACGCCATGGATTGGCAGCTCTGCCTGTCCCTGCTCCATGTGTCCCTTCCCCCAACTCATACCTGTGGGGGAAGGGTGAGGACACCTTATATGTCCCTCTAATATTCCCTGGACACCCTGAGTTCTGGGCCCTGTTCCAAATCCCTATTTTGGGGGCCCCCCTCCTGGCTGCACCCTGCATCATCCTCACGGAGTCATCCTGAGCATCCTCCCTAGGAGGACACCCTGGCACACAGGGCACATCTGGTAAGGGGGTGGGGGGCGGCACCCCGCGTTGAGCCTGGTGGGGGGTCCTTCTCAGACACTGTGAGGGACACAGCAGCTCCCCCACCCGAAGGGCTGCCGTGGGAGGTAGGACGGGGCTTATTGTATAAAACCAAGGTGGGAGGGAACTTTCCGGAATGGCGTACACTGCTCCAGGAAAGGAAAAAAACAAAAAGAATTCCCTGAGCTTGGTAGGAAGGCTCAGAAAAATCTAAACCTTCCCCATTGGCCTAATCCTAAAAATACCTCCTAAAAATGATGCTGTCTTTTTAAAAATTATTTTTCTAGCAAAATCAAAGTTAGAGAAGGACTTCCCTGCACATATCTACAAAACTGATGGTAGAAACGCAATTGAAAGGCAGCTTATTTTGCAACGAAACTTGATTTAGCACAAATCCCCTCGCTTTTTAAACAAGCGCTAATGTGCTATCTGCCCCCTTCGGCTCACACTTGGGTGTAAATCATAAAAAGCCCATAACCCAAAACGCTTCATGGGTTTTCACGGCCATGGAAGGCTGCCCGGCCCTCCACCCATGATTAATTTTCTCTGACGGCTCCCGCCAGATCTCGGAAAATAATTAAAACGAATGAGCAGTCTGCACTGGCAGGAAAGCGAGCCACGGATGGTTTCCTGTCTGGGCGCGGAGCTGGGTGATGGCGCGGATTCAGTGGGACACCCGGGGCTGCGTGTCCCCACTTCCTGACCGCCCGCCGGGACCCAACGGCAGCTGCCGGGAAAATCAGCAACTTTACAGACTCGCGGTGGTGAAAATACGATTAGTCGGGGTCACGGCTGGACCCCAGCAGGGAGGGCTCTAAGGCACGCTGCCCTGCCCTGCTCTCCTGCCTCCGAGGAGTCAGCCTTCCTGAGGCCGCGCCTCATGTCAAAGCCGTGGGGGCGGCCAGGGAGCCTGCCGCAGAGAAGGGAAGAGGGGCGTGCACCGGGGCGGTTCCCCTCGCCCTCTCTCCATCGTGTGTTTTCCGCAGGCTTTTTAGAGCATGTTTTATTTCGGGGATCATCCGGGCAAAGACAAGAAGAAAGCAAAGCTTCGGGTGAAGTTCACGACCGTCCTTTCAGGGGATGGGAAGAGTGAATTGTGAGGGGTCATTTGGAGGTCAGCAGAGGTCAGAGGGAAGTGGGAACCTGGGCTAGGATTGGTTACGACGTCCTTTGCTTCCTGTGGTGTGTTCGCACGTCTCTGGAAAAGGCTGGCTTTTCGGGCTGACTTGGGACTCGGTGCGGCCGGGCCGAGCCAAACAGCCGCTCCGTCCTCTCCTGCTTTTCTCCCGCACGCGGCCTCTCAGAAAACGGAATCCCGCAGGTCGCAGGTGCAGCCCGAGGGAGGAGCGTCTCACGCCCACCTCCAGGGGCAAGCGAGGACAGTGACACTGCGGTGGAGTTTTAAGGGCTCCGAGGCCGATCCCGTGCGGGCGCTTCTCCAGCGTTTCTTCCTCTCCTGTCTCGCGGTTTATTGGCTCCAGTTTGGGAGGCAGGGGTGGCGGCCACCACCGCAGAGCCTGGAAGAGACCGTGAGGCGGAGGAGCTGCTGGGACGAGGCCCGATCCGTCAGCCGCGCCCGCTCACTCGCCGGTGGGCGCCGCAGTTCCAGGACCCCCGGGGAGGCGGCTCCGGGGCACGTGCCCCCAGCCCTGGCCCGGCACCGGGCAAGGGCAGAGCCAGGCATCCTTCTCTGCCGGTTGGAGAACCTTCAACCCTGAGCCCCTCCCTCCCTGACCCCTCAGCCCAACCCTTGCTCTCGGGGAAGGACCTCACGCCTGCGGGATTTCAGGTGGGTTGTTAAATCTTCTTCGTGCTGTGGAGTAAAAGAGGTCGCAGGTTGAAAGGCACACCCACCACCTGTGAGCTGGCAGAGGGAAACCTTCGGGGGTGGGGGCACTCAGAGTCGGAAGCCCCCGCAAGTGCTGGCTGGGGTCTCGTTACTGCGATTGTCCTTGTCCCTTATACACCTGCCAGGGCAGGGTTGTCAGCCCCAGGGTCCTGTGACAAAGGTCTCCTTCAGGATCAGCCATACTGGGTCCCTGCCTGCCTTCACATGGCCGGTGAGCTGAGGAGGTGTTTCACATTTTAAAATGGATTTTAAAAAATTAAGATTCTGTGACACATGAAAGCGGTTCGGAAGTCAGACTTACGCACCCATGTTCTGGTCCGGCTGGAACACAGGGCCCTGGGTCATCATGTGGGCCTCGGGGCCTCAGGACCTAAGCTCTGGTCTGTCCTGCAGAGAAAAATGTATGGGCGGCTTGGTCTGCTCGGTGTTGTCAAAACAGTTTCCAAAGTATCCTGATGCGCGACTCTGAGCACAGGGGCCTGGGTTTGAATCCTGGCTGCCCAGCACCTGGCTGGGCTCCGGTCTCGGGAAAAGTATGGTGAACACAAGTCTCACCTGTCTCCTAGGGATGTGGTGGGACCCGGGTCCTGTGTGGAAGTTCGTTAGAACCACACCTGGCCTTGGTGAGAGTGGGACAGGTGCTTGCTGGCTGACTCCAGCCGTGGGTGGGCCCTTGGTCAACTTCAAAGATTCTCCGACTGCCCTTGCCTCTCATCAGCGAAGCCTGGGTGACAGGGCAGAGCAGATGGCACTGAAAGCCCGGTTCTTGTCCCCTTCCGGACCCATGCCCTCTTTTGGGAAGTACACCGGGCCGTGCCTGCAGGCTTCGTGGGGGACTTGCTGTGCCTGGTGGGGGGCTGGCGGGCAGAATTCACATGGAGGTTTGGGAAGTGCTGGGCGGTTGGGTGCGCGCCCCTCCCGTCTCCGCCCTCCCGTGAGCTCATGATGAGGATAAAATCAGTGAAAGCATCTAAAAAGCCCCGACCAGTGGGAGGCACACACCAAGGGCCCTGCCAGTGTCTGTTGTCCTCCTGGTCGCCAGTACTGCCGCTACGCCGACAAAGAAGCCCCAGCGTGTCCCAGGGAACCATCCCTCCCTTTAAGATCCCAGTCCGCAGATCCGGACTCCGCCCCTCAGCCCCGTGGGTCAGTTAGTGCCCTCGGCACCCACACAGGGAGGGACCGGGGCTCCGGCATGTGACCCACCCAACCAGCGAGCTGCACCCTTCGGATGCGATGGGGCTGTGGGTGCAGCTGGGTTCCTCTTCCGCCGGACATCAGCCCAGCAGGACGCGGGCTGAGCGGGAGGCAGAGGCAAAGAGCAGAGCCCAGAGCTGGGGCAGGAGTAGGTCCCCACGGGTCCACCCTGTGAGCCCCTGGGCTCAGCCCTTGCGGACGCCTGTGGGTTCCGCGTTTTTAATGCGTTTTTCTATTCTGCGTAAGCGATGTCCAGTTGGGCCCTGTGCCAGGAGTCTTACACCCCTTCCAATTATTTTTATGGAAAGTTTTATTAAACCTTTGGTTCCTTTTTGGAAAATTTTCATGGAGATTCAGGCCGTTTCAGGTCAGCCTTGAATGAGTGAACATGAATTAACTTTCTAGAAGAGATGGCAACCTTGCTCGGAGGGAGCTGCCAGGAATCGCCCTCTTAGGCCATTTGTGCTTTCATCTGGTGGGGGTGGGGGTGCAGGGGCTCACGGTGCACACCCACACGCTGTGCCGCGTTCCTGGCCTGGGCATTCGAGCGTGACAGATCTGAGAATCCACGGACTGCAAAAAAGGCAAAGAAAAGAAAGCAGCTTTGGTCTCCACCCCCTTGCCCTGTGAGATTTATTCTGACATTTTGCAATGAGATGTAATAGGTAATAGAAGTCCCTGTCACAGTAACTCAGTTTAAATGTATTGTCACGTGAATAGACCCACTTATCCACCTCGCCGAGGGCCGTGAGAGGGCAGGCTTACACCACCCCTTCCTACAAACACCCAGAAGGATGAAAAAGGGTTTGAGTAGATGAGACTGGGAAGTGGGCACATTTTCGCCTTCAGTGAGCTCTACTCCCGCTTCCTGCTCACGGGCTCCTTGTTTTCTTTCTCCCTCCTACACGCCACTTTCTAACACAGCTGTCTTTACGCCCAGGAAGAAGCTTCACTGTCTGTACTGGGGAGGCTCCCAGTTCTCCGGCCCCAAGACGGAGCACTCAGCCAATCAGCGGCCCTCCCCGCCACAGCCGCAGTGATTGGTCCAGGCCAGGGTGTGTGAAGCAAGGTGAGCCAATCATAATCCTTCTGCACATTGTTGTTTTAATTGGAAGCTAAAGAGGAAGGTTCGTTGCCTGTGGGAGTCCAGAGCTGCCTGCAGCCTTGGGAGGAAACTGTCCAGCGACCCGCAGTAGCGCGAGTGACGCTGGAATAGAGAGAAATGAGAAGGTAGAGAAAATACGGACGAGCCGTCTCGGCCGCCTTTCAGGGCATGCCGCCGGCGGTTCCTGAAGGCAGCTCTGCCTCTGCCCCTCCCGGGAGTTCATCATGCAGGTAAATAACTACGTCTCCAGTGCTTGAGATAATGTAACCGGTAGACCGAGCAGGTGGGAAATCAGTAAGGATAGAGGTGACCTGAGCAGCACCATCCGTCAACTTGACCTTGTTGGCATTGATGGCGCGCGCCATTCGACATCGGCAGAATGCGCCTCCCGAGCTCACACGGAGCTTTCCCCGAGATCGTCCGCATTCTGGACCATAAAATGCACCTGAAAAGGTTTACACCGATCATACAAAGGGTGTTCTCGGGCAACCATAGGACTAACCTGGACATCAGCAATAGAGGTTATTGAAAAAACCCAAAATATCTTTAAAGTTAAATGCCACACTTCGAAATCACACATGCATCAAAGAGCAAGTGTCCAGAAAAAATATTAAAATGTTTTGTACTAAATGAAAATGAAAATAGAACTCACCAAATTATAGAATGCAGCATATCAGTGCTTGCAGGGAAACTTACGGCAGGAAATATGTCTATTAGAAAAGAAGAACGATCTATAATCAATAACCTAAGCTTCCGCCCTGGGGAGCTAAGGAAAGAAGAGTAGCTGCCGTTCCTGGAACAAGCAGAAGGAAAGAAACAACAAGAACTAGAGGGGAAATCAATAAAATTAAAAATAAAAGAGGAAATCAACCCAAACCAACAGCTAGTTCTTTGAAAAGACAACGTCAGATTGTCTTCTGTTGCTCACAACCAAAAGTTCTGAATAATCCTCACACCACAGTTACTCCAGCTCCCAAATAATCTGCATTTTTGCCCTGGCCCATGTGGCTCAGCTGGAGTGTCGTCCTGTGACCAAAGGGTTGCAGGTTCAATTCCCAGTCAGGACACATCCGTAGGCTGTGGGTCCGAGCCCTGGTCCTGGTGTGTACAGGAGGCAACTAATCAATGTTTCTGTCTCTCCCTTCCTCTCTCTCTAAAAGCAGTGAAAAAATATCATCCTAGGGTGAGGATAAAAATATAATTAGTTAATTAATTAAATGTTCAGCATTTTTTCTTTTCCCCATCTGGTTCTCTCTTACCCTTTCTAGAGGAAATTTTCTGATAATGGATTCACACCAAGGCGCGAACGCGACACTTCGCCCATCGCCCCAGGATTATTGGGCGCTGTTGCATGGGCGTGTCCGGTTGGAGGAAGGAGCTCAGGAAGTCTGGTTTCCGAGGATAAATGAATCACGCACGTGTTAAACAGGAGCCTCTGTGAGCGATCAGATCGTCTTCAGTGCCCGGAATCGGGAAGCTGCAGAGTCGAGATGGGGAAGCTGCCTGGGACGGATGTCTCGATTCAGATGCCGTTGGGTCCCCTCCAAGACCAGCACTCCAGAGTCAGACTCACCATCTTTGGGCTTAACATTTGTTCTTTCTCAGTAATTCCAGGATGAGGATGACATTGAATGTCATCTGTGGTGAGCACACGAATAATGTACTTGCCTGCTGAGTCTATCCAAGTGCAGGGTCACCGGTATGAGATCCAGAAGGGCGCGCCCGCCTTCGCCCACCTAGCGCGTGCCCACAAAACTACGCCTGTCCCAGTGGCCCGGGGCAGCGCCCGTTCCTTGACGTGGTCGGCCTTCCTTAGCCTGAGAGGCCCATCCAGATCCTGCAATTCGGCTCAGGAAGCCCGGTGATTTCTGCCCTCTTATTCTGCCTAATCACCGGTGTGACCTTGCCGTGGCTCTTAGGTGCTTTTTCTGTTCATTTAATTTGGTATGTAAATGATGAACTTACTATTCTACTCTTGAAATCGGACACAGTAGTCCTCTTTAGAGCTAAATTAACTGAGAAAATTGGCGATCGAACCCGGGGCCCGTGTGTTTTTTCTTGAATGGTAATCACAGACGCGCTGGCCGTGGTAATTAATGGGGACAGCGTTAGCACAGGAGGGCAAAAAGCATTTCCATCAAAGTAGCACATTTTCGGAGGCTTCACTTGCTCTGCAATCACATAATTTTAGACTGCCTTTGATGAAGTTCTTCATCGTCAACTCCTAACAGTGGAGGGCTGCATCGAACGTAAAAAAACACTTCCCACGGTGGGGACCGCTCATGGGACAACGCAAACGTACGTAGTTTTAAAAACAGGAAACGCTAGGTTGTCAAGTTGCATTTGTAACAAGCCTGCGCTGCCCCCGTCGTGCGGTGAGGTCGGTAAAAGTGGGCAAGTGTTTATGAAGCGTCGAGTGTGCGCTAGGCCCCAGAGTCAATGGTGAGGGTACAGCAGTGGGTGACGCGGGGACATGGCCCCTGGGTGAGCGTCCTGGTGGAGTTCAGGCGAGCTGACCCGATGAGCAGGCAGGAGACCACAGCCCCACGAATCTACGGCACTAAGTTGCGGACGGAGAGCGTCCACCCGCCTGCCTCTCTCTTCCCCGGATACTGTTTTTTTTTTTTTTTTCTGTGGCAAACAACTTGGGAAGTTACGTGTGAGAACGGGCAAGGGAGGCGGAAGTCCATCTCCATCGGGCGATGAGAGTGGAGGCACATGCAGGCCGCTGGCCCTGTGAGCGTCCTGGCTCGCGGAGTCCGCTGAGGGCGAGCCGTGGCCCTGGAGCCGTGGACCGGTGTGTGGTGGGAGATCCGAGGACTAGTTTAGAGAGTCCAGGTCCCTCCGAAACGGAGATGCTCCATCACTACAGTGGAATAACTGCTGGGTTTTTGCAATCTGCAGAAAATATAACTTAATGGACAAAATTTTCCCAGGTTGGAGCTTTTGTCAGCCGACGTTTCCCTGCCTTTCTGCACCTGCTACTTGCTGCTCGTCGGCTGGTGAGCGCGAGCCGGTAAGAAACCGAGTGACCCGCAGCGAGCTCGAGTTCGCGTGAACAGCCCATCGCTCGCCATCCAGCAGCGTGTTGGGCTGGGGCTGTGTGTTCGGGCTCATAATTTTATACTGTGCCATGTGCTACAGCCCTGTCTTCTGCCTGAGGTTGTCTCTAGGGTTCATCAGCGTTGCACGGTGCTCTGTGGAGGGTACGATAACCTCCAAGTGTTCTGTCGTTACGGACTCCTTGTGAAAGGCAGGGAACCACTGGTTTTGTGGGTGGTACAACGGATGTGCAAATCACACCCTCTGGGGTACACACCCTGCTACCCCCAACCACAGCCCAGCCAGAGGGGGCGGGGCACAGTGGGGCCCTCATCCCACAGTTCTGGATAGATATACACGTGTGCGTGTGCGTGTGCGTGTGTGTGTGTGTACAGACCTCCGGGCCATCAGGGAATACTAAGCCCACCCAAGAGAGAAGAAACTGTTCGCGGAGGGTGGGCATTCGGTCATATTTTACTAGTGGGCAGGTGTGACCGGGGCTTGAACCACAGACATTTAGTTTTCCCAGTTCTAGAGGCGGTGAGGTCGGGGTCAGGGCCAGCTGTCCGGCTCCTGGTGAGGCCTGTGTCCTGGCCGCAGACGGCTATCCCTTCTGGCTGTGCCCGCATGTGGCAGAAAGAGAGGGAGAGAGAAAGTTCTCTACTGCCTCTCAGGAGGACATTAATCCCGTCACAAAACCCTCCCCCATGGAACCCAATCGCCTCCCAAAGGCCCCACCCCCAAGCACCGTCACTTTGGGGTTAGGGCTTCAATTTACGAATTCGGGGGGATGCCTGTACCTCATAGGAAGGCATCCACACCCCACCCGCCTCTCAGTTCCTGCCCCCGTAACTTCTTGCTTCCACGGGATGCAGATGAGAAGCCAGGTCCAGGAGCCAGGCCAGATGTTCAGGTTCGTGGCCCACTTTGATTTGATGAAAAAGGCCACCCATCGGAATCCAGCATTTGCCAAGCGACTGCTAAGTTCCCGCCTCATTCGCTTCTCTGGAATTCTTCTTCCTTGGTCAGTCGGGAAGAGAACGAGGTCCCAACCAACCCTTCGCCTTCTCCCCTGCCGGAGCCTATGACATCATGACACACCAGGTCACGGCACCAGCCTCATCCAGCGCTTCCTGTGCTCCAGCGGAGGCCACCAGCAAGCTGCCGCTACTCGGTCCAGCGGGCTCCTTCCGCTCTGGAACGTCTGAGCTTTCTGCATGGTGCTGCAGGGCTGGGGCCACTCCCTTAGCTAGCCCTTCTGCTCTTCCCTGCACCCCCACGCGGTGTCGCCCCTAGAACCCTCCCACTCCTGTGACCCCAAGCGATCGTTCACTGGGTCCTCTCCCTTCGTGTTCCCTTTCAAGCCACTGCCCGTCACCCCCGGTACCTTCTCCCCCGCTGCTCCCCCGAGGCGCTCCTACCCAGCCCCACTCACCCCTTTAGCACCTGCGGGCAAGTGGTCCCCAAACCACGCCGGCGGCCTGGGTATCTCCGTGGAGCTCCAGGCCCATTTTCCCATTTATCTACTCTGTGTCCCTAACTGGTGTCCTCAGGTACCCCTGGCGAGCACGTCCACAGTGGAACCGCCAGTAGCTTACCTGCCTTCCCCTAGTTCTTGACCTCCTGCACTCTCGGTGACAATGATGGTGATCGTATTCATGAGGGTGATGGTGGTGATGGTGATGATGATACTAAGATGGAGGAGGAGAAGAAAGCAAATAACCGTGAACAGCATCTCCCACCACAGTTGGAAGCGCTCTGTGGGCTAAGTCACTGCATCCTTCCAGCAGCTCTGCCTTCCCTTCGCAGGTAGAGAAATGGAGGCAAAGAGAGACGGAGTCACTTGCCCAGCGTCGCCTAACCAGAAGCGGCAGTGCCACGCTCCGACCCAGAGAGACTGGTTCTGAACACTGCCACCTCACACGCTGCTTCTCCCTGCCTCACAGCAGGGCACCCGAGAAGGAGCCCGCGCGCCTCCTGCAGCTTCCACGTGCCATCGGCCGGCCACCGGCTGGGGTTTGTCTGTGGGCTCGGGGTGGGGGGGGGGGGGGCTGTGGAGAGCACAGAGAAAGGCCGCAGGTGTGCAGCACGCTAAGTGTGTGAACAAGCATTACACAGCGCGCTCGTACGTAACAGGCCCTGACGTCCCGGTCCCACACTGCGTGTCCTCCTTCTGGGTGTTGCTCGGACCTTCCTTCTACGAAGCGTGGCCGGTAGAGGCCATGCATGCAAGCAGAGCCTCCGTAGCCGGCGGGAGTCAGAACTCGAGCTTAACGGGAGTAAGGGAGGGGTGCCTTTCTCACAGCGTTTTCCACGAGCGTTTTCCGCCACACGGAAGGCGGACAGAGAGTGGCACCCTTTGGGGTCTTCAGGCTCCACACAGGCGGGCTCGGCGCAGTGGGGCTGCAACGCGGAATGTCGCCTCGTTGATGGGATCCTGGCGGAGCGTGGATAATGGACCCCAGGAGGACGCCCCCTGGAGCTAAACCTCCCTCTGAAGGAAGGGCGTAGGAAGAATGTCCAGCTTACATCGTAGTTTTTCACGGCTGAACGTGGAGAGCATGTTCCAGAGGTTGGCTTTGCTAAGTAAATGTTACAGGCGTGAAGGCAGAAGTGAGTGTGTTGGAAAGTTAGTCTTTGCAGGGATGATTTCATAAAGTCTGCCCCAATGTTTGAGGAGTGGATATAGTTGTGCTCCCTTACAGCCTGAGCTACTTTTGGTTCCTGCGGCACAGGCCGAGCGAAGGCACAGCACCAGGCGCCAGGCAGCTGCAGAGAACCCGGTGGCAGGGGGACAGAGACCGGCAGGAACTCTCGCCTCAAACTGCTGGGAAACAGAGCTGGAAGGAGAAAAGGGAAGCAGAAAAGTCAAACAATTAATTACACGTCATAGAAGCATTATGAAGGAAACAAAAAAAAAATGGGCCTAATATAAAACGTAATTCACAGGACCTCCATAAGAGCAATCAAGGAAGACATCCCTGAGGAGGTGACACACAAACCGAGCCCTGAAGGTTGAAGAGCGTGAACTGAGATCGACACTCATCCTCCACATCCATCTACCTGTCCACCTGCCCCAGGATGGGGGCGGAATGTTTGTCTTCTCTCTGCTCAATCTCCTTTTATATTCATCTTCCTGGGTCCCCTGACCATACAGATTGTATTTCTCAGTAATCGATTAAGTCTTTCCAAAACCTTAGGATGAATTTACCTGAGTGCTCTCTCCACTGTTGCCAAAACGATAGACCCTGTTTAAAAAGCGGACTAATGACGCGAATAGCCATTTCTCCAAGGAAGACATCAAAGTGGCCACCAAGCAGGGGGAAGGGTGCTCAGCCTCCTGAGCCATCAGGGAAATGCAGGTCAAAACCATAGGGAGGCAGTCCTCCATACCCACCAGGATGGATAGAGTAAAAAAAAAAAAAAATGTAAGTGCCGATGAGGATGCAGGGAAATCGGAACCTTGTTCCCTGCTGGTGGGAAAGCAGAGTGGTGCAGCCTCTGAGGAAATAGCGTGGAACTTCCTCAAAAGGCTGAAAACGCAATTACTGTAGGACCCGGCTCGTCCACCCCTAGGTATACGCCCAAGGGAAATAAGCACATTGTACATGCGGATTCCTAGCAGCATTTTTTAGAACAGCCAAGAAGTGGAACAACCGAGATGCCCACCCGCAGATGAGTGGTCCGTCCGCACCTGGGATGTTTTCCTGCCTTGAAAAGGGGCGGAGTGCTGGTATCTGCATGGGTGGCCCTCAAACACGCAACGGCAAGTGCAGTGAGCCGGTCACGAAGGACTGGGGCTCAAACCCATGCGCTGAACCCGGGCAGCTGGGGTTCCCCGGTAGCCTGAGGGTAGGGGCTGTATCCCCGTCTCCATCTCCTGGGTGGCACTTTGGGACTGAGAAACACAGGTGAGAGGGAAGCCCCCCAAATCCCCTGGAACTGTCTTCTGCAGGGAGGGCTCCTTGTAGTACAGGCTTCCCCCACCAGGTGAGTGTTCTAGGAACCGTTTTGTGTCAGTGACCAGCTGGTGTTGTTGTGAGAGGCTGCTTTCAGCTTCAGTGACTTTTTTTTTTTTTAAGACTCTTTTTAACACATTTGCCTTGCCTGGGAGGGACTGGACACCCTGACACCCCAGGGTGACCAGGTCCCAGCGGAAGGGGCAGGCAGGCCCCACCTGCCTTCTAGCGGAGTGCCGCGTTCCAGCGCTCGGCGTACATTAAATCTCACCGCCTGCCAACTGGGGAAGCGACACTGACTTTTTGTGTGCTTTTCCTCCTTAAAGAACAAAGCCATTTGTTTACGAACTAAATCTTCATGACAAATTTCCTCTCTGTATTGTGATTATAACACCTAATTTCATAATTAACATGCTAATCGTCAGTTACCTGACATTACTGCAAAGCACAGAAGTATAATTGGTCATGAAAAGCTTGTATGAAACCTCCGTGGGAAAGAGGGCTGCTGAGGACTCAGACGCCGACGGGAAGATGCGTACCTCCTCAGACAGAGCCCCTGCGTCCCAGCCCCGTCCCCCCCCAGTCCCTGAGTCCCCGTGGGGAGCAATTCCGGCCAGGCCACGTGGGACCCCCTCAGGGGTTAAGTCTGAGAGAGCCTCTTTCTGCCCCTGAGGGGACAGCGACCTTGCACCCCATGGTGGAAAAGGAGGAGCATCTTAGGGACAAAGGACTCTAACCGTCAGGGGAGTCGGGAGCCCAAACCCTCCAGGTGGTGCCTTCCTACCCGGAGGGGACTGTTTCCAGGGCTCCTCCCCTCCCCCATCACCATCCACCCGCTGGCCCAGCAGAGCCTTCCAGACTCCAGTCGGCTCATCTGTTCCGAAACCGACTCCCAAGCAAGCAGCAGACGGGGAGGCCCCGGGGCAGCAGGAGAGGGAAGCCCCGTGATGGAAACCAGGCAGGGAAGGAACCGGCAGTGAGGAAAGACCGGGGGCCACACGGGAGGGCTTGGCGACTGGGGGTCGGTGGGAGCTGGGACGTGCAGGAAGCGGCTTGGGGAGGGCTGCTGAGGGGCGGGAGGGCCTCTGCGAAGTCCTTCAGGGAGCGTATGGGCTGACGGGGATTTGCCACTTTTTCCTTTGAACTTTATGTATCGACGTAGAAGAGAAACATCGATTTTGCTGTTCCGCTGAGTGACGCATTCATTGGTTGATTCTTGTGGGTTCCCTGACCGGAGATTGAACCCATAACCTGGGTGCATGGGGAGGGCCCTCTAACTGGAAGGCGGATTTGGGTAGATGCTGGACCAGGTGAGGCTCACTTGCACACTCAGGATACGTCCTGGGAAGTAAATATATCGCATCTCCCCGTTCTCTTCCTCCCCGTACGTAGCCCACTCACCCTCAGTCTGCAGTTACACTTCATCACTCTGCGGACTCTCAGGCCGCGTGTAGTCACCATGGTTCCCGTCTGGGGCAGTTTCTCTGCCTTCCCCCGTCCTCCACACTTTCGAAGCCTGCCGGTCGGTGGTTTTGCAGAAAGAAAGTCCTGTGATCTGCGCCTGCCTGATGTTTTCTCGCTCCGACCTGGGAGGTGTGAGCTGTTGGAACACAGACCCCGGAGGGGATGGCCCTTCTCTGTGTCAGGTCGGGGTACCTGACCACCTGTGGGTGCCGTGGGTGCCGGGACCCTGGCCGCTGGTCCAAGGTGGTCCGCCAGGGTCTCCGCTGGAGTCGCTGTTTCCCCTTTGGGAGATCTCGACATTCGGGGGAGATCCTTTGAAGCTACGCATGCATTCTGTCTCCGCGTGAACTTTCACGGCCCAGTGTAGAGCCCGTGAGTGATCTTGTGGGCGGCGATTCTCACTGTGCTGCTCACGCAGGGACGCCGTTCCGTCCGTGTAGTTTGTGTATTTCCCGGGATTCCTCTGTGAGCAGCAGCGACCACCTCTCCCTCATGACGTGTTCATTCCCTCGTTGCGCGGGCTCCTGGGTGTTTGTTTTGGTCCTTGGGTTGAAATCTAGCACTGACATTAATGCCGATGCTCGAGCTGGCCCGTCTTCAGCCACGCGGTGCTCCCCGGGGTCGCTGTGCGTGTCCCGTGCACCCCTCTTCTTGTTCGGTTGTGTCTGGGGGGCTTCCCCACAGCCTGGCACCCCGACAGGCTCCCGGCTGGCCTGCGTCTTCCCTGCCCCGGCCCTGGAACCAGCGCGTTCACGGAAGAGTCCCTGGTTGGTTTGATTAGCGAGTGGTGTTCAGGATGGTGCTAACGAAGGTGACGGGTTCATGGGGTTAACGTCGTCCCTGCCGGGTCAGTGCCCGGAAGCCCCTGTGGTGGGCTGCATGTTGTGTCTCCCCCAGAGCCGTGTGTCAACGTCCTAACCCCCAGTTGAGGATGTCGGGGGGCCCTTAGGGAGGTGCTGTGGCCCGGACGTCTGTGTCTTCCCTGAACTTGGCCTGTGGAAACGCTCACGCCAGCAGGATGGCTTCCGGCAGTAGGGTCTTTAGGGGGAGCTTAGCTCACAAGGGCGGAGCCTCATGAAGGTGTCTGTGTCCTTATAAAAGCGCCCCCTTTTCCTCCCCGCCACAGGAGGACGCCTCGAGGAGGCTGGGAACCAGGAGTCGGGTTCTCACCAGACACCTGACCTGCCGGCCCCTTGACCTTGGACATCCCAGGACTCTGGAGCTGTGCTTAGGAACTGACGTGTACGCTCCGAGTCCTCAGTCCTTTCCTCGTCGTGGCCCCCAGGGACTGAGACTGTGCCCTGTCCCATCCACTGGTAACACCAGACACAGGGACCCTCACCTCCCAGTGCACGGGATGCACCAACGCAGAGTCCCCTGCATTTTGGACTCACAGCCGTTTCCACACACGCGACCACCAGCCTTCACCCAGGGGCCGGGCCCGGGCTGCCCTGCAGGACAGGTGCTAACTGCCCTTGGTCACCAGGTCTTGAGGAGGGTCGGGGAGGTGGAGGAGGAAGGGGGACCCATGGAGGAGCTGCCACAGGGTGGGGATGGGCCAGGCACTCGGGCCACGGGTCAGCGACGATGCCCAACTGGCAGGGGTGATTCTGTATTTTCCTGACCAGTGCAGCCCTCACGATGTTGTGATTTATAGTGAGAAATATATATTTGGTCTTCCTCCTCGTTTCTGGCACAGAATGCTGAGAACCATTACAAATTTTTTAAGTGATGAGAGCCACAAAGTTGTCCTTTGTTATGTTGGGAAGTGGCTCTTGGAAAACCCCTGGGTACCCTAAGGAGGGGGCTGGTTTCTGGGGGCCCAGCCACGTGGTTGAGACGGAGCCTTCAGCCCCCCTCGGACTCTGGGAACAGGAAAAGGACTGGGGGTCGCATCAGTCATCGACGGCCAGTGACACGACCCATCATGCCTGTGTGATGAGGCCTCCAGAAAACCCAAAGACAGGGGTCAGAGGGCATGGACGCTCCGTGACCCTCCGCCAGGCCCGGCCCCCAGTGCCTTTCCCATCTGCCTGTCCCTCAGCGATAGCCGTTTATGATGAATGGGTCGTTTAGGAAGGACCCGATTCTCTGGGTTCCGTGAGCCTCTCCAGCCAATGGACGGAAGCCAAGGGGGAGGCTGTCGGAGCCTCCATGGCAGCCCATCACTCGGATGCCCAGCTGACCGCGTGGGCTTGCGGTCCGCTCCTGCAGCGGGCGGGGCGCCCGGGTGGGACCGAGCCCTTGGCCTGCGGGTTCCGCTGCCGCCTGCAGGTGGGTAACCCCCAGAGCCCCCCCACCCCCACCCCGCAGCACCACAGGGGGAGATAGAATGCTCACTGCGAACCTGGAGGCGGCCCATCCAGCCTGTAAGAGGTAGCACTGAAGGGGGGCCTTGACGGGTAAGCAGAATTTTCCTTCTTGGACCAGAGCAGAAAGGGGGAGACGCCGCAGGCGGAGGAAACGGGGTGCTCCAGATGCAAGCTGTGTTGGGGTGCTGGATCACACGCTCCCCGGGGGACTGGCTGAACGTATTAAATGCTGCACCGCAGCCCCCAGCGAGAACTGTCTCCTCGTTGGCTGTGGAATTCCAAGGGCTTATCAAACAGCTAATGAGCAAAGATTGTGTACATTTTGCGGTTACAACTTTAACTAATAGGCAGAAGGGGAATTTGAATTTTATCTTCCAATGTCCATAAAACAGCGTCATGGTGCTTGTAATTATTAACATAATCATTACAAAGCCGTTTAGTCAAATTTAAGAAAACCGAGACACACGAAGACAGAGTCTTCTTCAAGGCAGCTCGAGTCCAGATAAAGGAAGCCTTCTAAACGGACTCTGATGCTTTGAAATAAAATCCTTGGAGCTCCTATTACCGTGGTCTCTGAAAAGCAATTATTGCCAGCCGCCGCCACTCTCCACCCTGAATTTTAATTTAATTACATCTTCTCTGTTTAAGATGCAGGGCCGTACCGAAGGTACAGCCCTGGAAAAGGAGCCCAGGCCGCTGCACAAAAGTATTTTCTGCACCGAAGGTAATTAGTCTCGGTCCTCGCTGCCTCGGAGAGACACGGGAGAGTGAACTCATTAATTTCAAGTGGTCACGGCTGCGCAGGAATTTTAATCTTCAGTCGATCTCGAAGGGTGGAGGCAGAGGGTGAGCTCCATCTGCCCCTCGCCCTGCTCGCTGCCCGCCTGGGCCTCCCTCTTGCCGCCAGGCTCTCTTCTCCCCAAGCAACTTCAAGTCCACGGATGCATTGTATCGACTGTGAGTATTTAACCATCACACTTGGCCTCCGACTGCCGCAGCTGAGACAGCAGCCACTCGCACACTGTGCGGTGGCATGGCCTCTCGTGGTTCTGGTGCCGGGGCCGAGAGTAGCTGTGGCGGCCCCGGGCTGCGGGCCACGCCGCGTGGACGTGTCCTGTCATTCTCACGGATCACCGCGTACCTGGTGGCGCTGAAACCCTCCTGCTTCTAAATTCGAGGCTGCCCTGGACGGTGGTGAAGAACCACTGCATTTTCGGGGTGGAAAGTATCCTTTTGATGACAGGCCCACTGATTTATGATGAGGCGACGGAGGGATATGGCCATTAAACGCACCTCTCAAGGTCACCGAGGGCCCTTCCAGGTCACCTGCCTTTCAGTGCATTGAGGCAGGAAGGAATGAGGTCGGCCTTTGGCCTTGACTTGCCTGGTGGAGATAAGCTCCGCCCCTCCGCCACTTTTTCTTAACCTTCAGGAGTCCCTGCTTCTCGGAGTCTCCAAAACAGTATTTCAAATCCCCCGTGTAAATGTCCCTTTGGGAAAGGACGGTTAACTGCACATTTCTGGGCCTCCCCCAGACCTAGTGGATCAGACCCTATCACTGAAGTTTCCCAACGCTGCTCTTCACCGCTCTCTCCCTGTGGGGGGAGGAGCTTGATATGTAAATTGAGGAGCCCCTGTGAACCTCACCTACGGAGCAGCCCCCTGCCATCACCACCCCATCACACACCTAAGAGTGGGCTGTGAAAAGCTTATTCCCCAGGATGAAAACCAGTGACCTAAAGAGCACCGGGAACAAAGGCGTATCAGGTTAAATACTCAAAAAAACAGAATAAAAGTACTTGCTTTTAGCTGCTCACAGTGAAAGATACAGCTATGGTAGAGTGATTAAACACA
The DNA here is from genome assembly GCA_004027475.1 of Anoura caudifer. Lineage (NCBI taxonomy): Eukaryota > Metazoa > Chordata > Mammalia > Chiroptera > Phyllostomidae > Anoura > Anoura caudifer. The sequence goes on from PVKU01002877.1 coordinate 18,815, forward strand.
AAGAAAAAGAGCCAAATCAATGTAATCAGGATGTCTTTGAAGAGAAAAAAAAGTACGGCAAACCAAGGTCAGCGAAGCCCCATGAAGACAGCAGACAGCCATTCCTGAGCTTCCTGGCAGCCAGCGCAGGAAGGGAAGGGCAACACATGGCCGTGCTCCCCTAGTCCAACGGCAGCCCGGAGGCGTAGGGCATTTTTCTACGCAGGAGCTGCTGCGGGAATTTAATGGGGTGCCAGCGAAAGCGGAGCAAGGGTGTCCTCGCAGCTTTTGAAAGATACAGGACAGTGGCTGGCTCGGCTGCTCCAGCTCCCGTCCACCGCGCAGAGCCAAGCAGGAGGCCTCTGGCCCCTGCGAGCCCCTCAATCTCATCTCCTTGTGCAGAAAAGGACACCTCGGAGGAGAGGTACGGCGGACCTGGGTGGGCCTGCGTCGTGCGGGTGAAGGTTTCCAGGTGACGCAGCTGCCAGGCCCAATGACCGGGGGGCAGCGGCCACGTCAGCCTCCACAGTAACGATGCCAGGAGGGTCCAGTCAGGGTGGCTTCCACCAGACGCTTTGCAATTCACTGTGCTGCGCCCCGAGGAGGGGGACGTCAGAGCCTCGGGCGCCAGCCTGGCCTCCGAGTCCCAGCGTCGGGGCTGGAGGCCACTGCCCGCAGAGCCCCTCACATCACACCCCAGAAGGGACACCCCTTTCTGTGTCCACAGAAAGACCGCTGAGAAAACGTTTAACGACCAAGCTGCGCAGCCTGGCCTGCAGCTTCCCCCCACTCCCCTCCACCCGTGTGGGGGAGCTCTAAGGCGCAGTGAGAGCACCCTTGGGAGCAGAGGCGACCGTGCGGGATGTGAGCGGTCTGCGTTAGCAGTGGTTTCCTGAGCCAGCCGGGTAGGACCTGCGAGATTTCTCCCCGCCTGCCGGGAGCCGCTGTGTGCTTTTCATCTCGTGTTTAAGCCCCCGGCCTGTCGGGCCACAGCTCTCACCGGGCGGATCGGGCAGCGTCTCCCGGAAGGGGGCCGGCGGTTGGCGTGAGCTGCCAAGTGCTCTGGAAAAGACGGGTGTGGCTCCCCGGCCAAGGGACGCTGGCTCAGGTCGGTGACTCCTACTGCGAACTGCTCTCGGGTCCGATTCTTGGGTCCTGCTTGAAGTCACCCCAATTCAGAGGGGGGCCCCTTTTTGCACTGTTGCAGATGTGACGCTCAGTTAAGGAGCAGGAGGTCCAAGTCCCCGTGCCCCTCCTCTCTTTCCTGGTCTTCGCAAAGACTTCACTCCTGGGCGGCTCCATCCCAGCCAGAGAGGACTGTGGTCCCGTGTGGGTCTCCACGGGACCCACTGAGGGTTGCTCCACTGGACAGTCATTGCTGAAAGCTAGCCCTGAATTAGGTGGTGTCCCTGGGGGTGGACTGAAGACAGAACTAAGTGGATAATAAATACAGAAAGCTGAGGAACCGTTGGGAGCCGGGTGAGAGGTGGTGTCTGCTTACCACCGAAAAGTGGAGCTTGAGACCTAGTCTCCGAGCACCCGCACCCCACCCTGTAGAAGCACCGCCCACCCGGGCTGTTGCCCCAGGTCTGAGCCTTCTCCCTGCAGAGGATTCCAAGTCCCTTCCCCGGAGCCCAGGCTTCGCTCAGGAGTGAAAGCATCAGGAGGAGGGATTCTCGTGGCTGTTCGAGCCGGCGTTACTCCCTCACTGCCTAAAGCAGCCTGAAGTCATGTCGGAGAGTGTCACATGTCCCCAAACCACACAGGGCCAGGCCGGTTCCCCAGGAGGCCAAGAGCTCCCGATGACACACCCCGCACGACCCTCCTGATGGGATGGAGGCCAGAGTAACAAGCTCGGAGCATCGACCGACTCCTGCACAGGGGACAGGACAGACGGCGGGCCAGGGCTGCAGGCGTTTCGAGGTGCGGGTGACTTCTCTCTTCTCCCAACGGAGAGCCGGCTTGAGAAGGGGGGACAGCCAGTCGTCGGCACAGCAGAAGAGAAAGCGGGGACCAGTCTGCCCAGACGGAAACCTCGACGTCAGCCTGTGCCCCGGGCCAGACGAGCCCGTCCAGCTGAGAGACGAAATGTGGCTCCGAGGAGCTAAACACCGTGGTCTTGCTGCTCACTGACCGAGACGACCCAAGTATAGCATTTCAGTTCGCCTTTGCAACAGTGAGACTGACTGGTCAACAGTATCATCTTTTCCTAAAAGAGGCCGGGCAACTTTCTCAGGCATTGCTTTAAGGCACAGGTGGCAAACACAAGGCCCGCAGGCTGAATCCGGCCCTCCACCTTGTTTTACCCGGCCCGGCACCGTGTTTCTACCCGGCGGCAGCGCCGAGCTCCTTGCCCCCGGTTAAGGAGCAGTTACATGTACACAGTCCTCAAATTACATATTCTGCCCTTTGAAGGCAACCGCGAGGTGGTGTGGCCCCGGGGAAAATGAGCTTGACGCCGCTGCTTTCAGGGTGCTAAAAAAAATGCGTGTCTCCCGTCACACTGTCCGACAGCTTTGCATCTGCAGCAGGACGGGAGAATGATGAAATTCAGTGAGGTTAGGGGGCAGGGGAGGAAAAGCTCAGATGCTCTGAAAAGGAGAAAAAAAATCGTGGAAGAGGGCTGACTCCAAGCTCCCTCCAGCTCTCCGGGTTCCAGGTCGCTGCTGCCCAAAGTGGAGTCTGTCACTCACTGTCCCGGGGGTGTGGGTGTGCGAGGACACCGGTGTCAGTGCCCAAACGCGCTGGGGAAGCCAACGAGGTGAAACCGGAGTCTCCGTCGCGGGACGGAGTGGGGTCGTTCACGCCGGCACGCTCCGGCCCGCAGGCGGACAACGGGCAGCGCCCCAAGCATTTGTCTAGGTTGCAGGCCACGTCCTGTTGCTCGGTACCCGCTTCCCGACGGTGACACAGTGTCTCAGGGCACTAACCCTGAGTCCCTGCAGCCTCCCTGCTCTCTGCGCCCAAGGACTGTGGAGAAGGGACACCGGTACCCAGTGCAGGACACGAGACGCCCCAGCTGGCCCCAGGTCTGTTGGCTGGATCACCGCTCCTGCCCGTCCGTGGAGCTGCAGCCTCCTTCTGCCTCGGGGCTTCGTGAGCTCATGTTCGTGACAAGCGATGACGATGTTGGGGTCGGAGGCAGGCGTCATCGGTCCCTCACGGGAAAAGGCCATTGCCACAGCGGGAGGTGTTGGAAGTCTTCTTTCCACCAGCCACTGCACACAGAAGGACAGGCCGAAACCTCGTGGTCATGAAAAGGTCACATCGGAAGCTAGTCGCAGCCACGCAGACACGATCTCAAGAATGGCTGTTCCACCAGCTTCCGGTGTGTTCATTCTTGGCTCATGTAGCTTCCGCAAAGTCACCCAGAGCCAGGTCTCGCGGACGGTCACGAACTCCCAGGCCTCTGTGCAGGGAAGGCCCGGGCTGGCATGCAGTGGCCATCGGCCAGGCATCGCGAGTGAAACCACATCCATCAGGCAGAACAAATGTGCGACCCTCTAAGCCAGAAGGGACTGTTTGTCGGTGCAGACCTGTGTGGCACAGCGTTCTGCTAAGGAGTTTGCATCACTAGCTAAACACTCACCCAAACTATTTAGGTCCCACCCATGACAGCGAGAGATCGGTTGTTCACCATGAATCCAGGGCCGGGGGTTGCCGACTTGGCAGGCGTCACACAGGGTCTGGAGTGCAGGGACGTTTCGATGTCACCAGTGCGTTGTCACGGCACACAGGTAATGCAGGATCGAAGACGGCTGGAAACTTCTGAAGCAAGATGCTTGGCATGCTTTCCTTCACCTTTTTTTTTTTTAGTCAAAGAAATAGATGAAGGCGAAGATTAAATTTCCTCTTTTCAAGAAATGGCTCTGGAACGATGGGCCACCCACGTTCAAATCAACAAACCTGCACCCACACTTTGTACCTGTCGGAATTTATCACAAAACGCATCCTGCCCACACGTGAAGCCAACAACCTGCTTGGTCGGCTTTAACCGGGTTTGAGGCAGGTACCTGGGGATCGCAAGCCAGTCTGGCAAAAGGGGAAAACCACGAAAGAGGAAATGGAGACGCCAGTGCCCGTGTGAGAAGTCCTTCGCCGCCGCAAGGACTAGCGAACGTGGAGGGAAGCGGTGATACCGTTCGCTCCCTCTCAAACCGGAGAAGAAAAATGGTGCGGCGCGGCGATGCTCCGGGCTGCCGAGGACAAGGACACGAACCCTCCCGTGTGACGGGGCGTGTAATCCGTGTGATCGTGCGTGCCAGCTCCTGACCTGTGCGCTCCTCGTAATCTATCGATTCCTCCTCTAGTCATTGATTCCGAGGCAGTAATTGCGCAACCTTATACAAGCGTAGGTGCAAGAACCTTTATTTTGGACTTGTCCATAATAACGAAAAAAAAAATCAGAAGCAACCCAAGTGGACGGGGAACTGGATTTTTCACATGATGTGCGGATGGAGCAGGATGCCACTCACAGGTCGTGAGGATGATGGCGGACGCGGAGGAGGGGACGGGAGAGCGTGTAACCCCCCCAGAGCTGACCTCGGGCCGGGATCGGCTCCCACGGCCGGGTAGCTGGAATGTCTGTCCTGCGCTGCCTTCCAGCCCGCGATTTTCCTGCCTTTCTCTCTGCGGCTTTGCTTCCCTTGGAAACAAAGGCAGTTCCATTGGGGCAGCTTTAAGGTTAGGCCGACAACGAATACGGTGTTGCATGTCCAATAAAACCAAACCCAGAACCGGTGACTGGGCGGGAAGGGGAGTCCCGTCGGGAGCCTAACACAGAGCTTGCCTGGGCAAGCCCATCTGTGGGGCCCCCGCCTGTGAATGTGGGGTGCGAGCCAGGGCAGAGAGGCCGCCAATCAGCTGCCTCTGGAAGCATCTAGAATGCTTCTGGATGTGTGCCCTCAGGAACGTTACTGAGTAAATAGTCGGGTAAAACATCGAAATTCGCTCAAGTGGTACAGGGCGATGAGCAGGAGCAGAAATGGCTCAGGAAGGGCCCCAGTTTGGGAGGCTGCGCACTCCGACGCAGCCGCAGAGCCCCTGTGGAAGGCGTGGGAAAGGGGGGCCCTGCCCTCCAGTAGGAGCCGCGGTCCCAGCCGGTGTCCTTGGGGACCTCTGGCAACGTCTGGATGCATTTGGGTTGTCACGGTTTGGGGGCTGGGGCTGAGAGCTGCGCTGGCAGCATCGAGTGGGCGGAGACCAGGACCGGGGTCGTCACCAATCATCCTTCAGCACCTAGGATGCTGGAAGCTGGAGGCTCCGCCCACCCCACGGGCAGCAGCGGCAGGCGGAGGAGGCCTGTGCTCACCTGGCAGGGCCAATTCCTCCTTCCTCCACCTCAGCAGCGTGGACGATGCCCACCCACACTGGGGACAGTCACCGGTTTACTCCCCGCCCCACAAGTCAAGGCTCCCGTCACCTGAACACACCCTCAGAGACACCCCCAGCCACCTGGGCACCAAGGGGCAAACACAATCGCCCATCCCGGGGTTCTTGCTGTGGGGACGAAGCATGTGACTCCGAACATGAGTGGCAGCGGAAGAGGAGTGTGGGTGGCTTCACGGGCCGAGGGAGCTGCCAGGGGCGGGGGGGGGGGGCATCTCCCACCAGCATCTGGGAGCGCACTCCCGACTCTTAACACCGAGAGCTCTTCCCGAGGGACACCCAGGCGTTTCCTCCCAGTCCTAGGCCTTTCCCGGGGGGGCGGGGAGGGGGGTTCTGCCAGGAACGTGCGTGCGGAGAGCACCCGGCAGCCGGAGCACCGCCCTCCTGTCCAGCGCCCAGAGCCATCCTGGATTTATTCACACCTTCTCCACCGACTCCCCCCCCCCACCCTCCTCTTCCTCGTGGACACTCCTCCTAAGGAGGCCTCTGCTATCTCGAACTGATTTAGCTCAAATGGAAATGCTTGCCTGCTTGTCGTGATAAGAGCAGACTAATGTCTTTTTCCTCTTCCCAAAGAGAGAAATCTCGAGACTCGGGGAAGCCGCGGGTTGACGGCAGCCTCCAGCTCCCAGCAGGCTTGCCGGGCGTCTGCCTGGATCCTGTGTCGGGGGGCGGCCCGGAGGAGCTGCAAGGTCAAGTCCCTAATCAACGCTCCAGCGGAACGCTTTTAAACCCAGCCAGGAACCTTCGGGCCGCTGGCCGCGGAGGAGAGTTAAAAGCTCTCCGGCGAGTTTCGAGCTGACCTTCATCTATTAACCTCCAGGAACGGTCACGAAGCTTGCCCTCCAGGGAGACGATATTATCTACCTCGGGGGAAATCTATATAATGAATAAGTAATAAGCACATTTTTAAATAGAATGAAAGTCCTGGGGGCTCTTTGGGGAAAAAAAAATTACAGTCGCAGTTTGGAAGCGTGTTTACCTTGTAACCATGTGAGTGGTAATTAGCTCGCAACTTCTGAGGCAGAGCTCCTTCACGACTAAATAATGCACCCGGGAGGCAGGCACACCCCCACCTCGAAAACCTGCCGTGGCCACCCACCATCGACCGGCCACGGGCGTCTGGAATCTTCTTGTAACCAGTGGCGTGAAAGGGCCCTCAGAGCCACATCAAACGGCTGTGAGGACACTCGGAAAGCGGGCGGAATAGATCGAAGCGAAGCCACTCTGATCAAAACCCTTTTGTCCTGAGTCCTCCGTGGGATCAGGGACAGGATGGGCAGTAACTCACGGCAGGGAGGGGGACTGATAAGACAAAGGGAGTGAGAGAGCTTATGCATGCCTTGCTTGGCCCAGTAAGGCCCTCGCCCCCCCCACAGGAAATCTGAGACTCCTCCCTGCATTCAAGGCCTGCCCCCATCTACCTGGCTTTTGTGTTTCAAACAGAATCCGCACCACTCCCCTGAGGAAGGGCTCCGGCCAGGGGCTATGGGTCTGAGTTCCTTTCTGAATAGACCACTCGCTGGCCGAGGGCTGTGACTGCTCATCCCTCCTAGGCTCTGAGTCCCTGTTTGTAAAGGGGAGGGGGGACATTCATCGTGGGCTCGGAGGAGGGCTGAGCGAGACAGCCTGTGTCATGAGATGACCTTCCCCTTGACCTCAGGAGGCAACCCGGGAATGTGGGCCGTCAGGGAGGTAACCGTCCGTTCCCCCGGTTCCTGGCCAGTGAGCCACCCGCCCTGGAGTTCTTCTCTGAGTTAGCCCTTCCCCACCTCTTCAAGTTCCCCTCCACCCTGCAGGTCCCTCTCCATAAAGCTCCCGGACTCCCTGCCTCCGGTGAAGGTCCTGGCTTCAGCCCTGCTGCCTCCTCCCGTTTCCTGGAAGAGGCACCCCGGGCAGTGGACAGCAGCTCCCAGGGCCGGAAAGCAAGCCCCGGTCATCTTTGTGGTGGCCGCTGTGCCAACCCGATGTCCAGAGGTGCTGCCTCGGCGCTAAGTAATGAGACACAGAGAGAAGGAAGGAGAAATGGGGGGCAGGAGTGAGAGCCAGAGGCCGAGGGGCGTGGGAGGGGGGCACACGCACAGCCAGAAGCTGCGAGGAGGCGAGGAAGGGCTGGTGAGCGCGGGGCTGGGGTGTGGGAGGCTCTGCTGTCCCCTGCAGGCTGCTGCTGGCCCTGCGGAGGGGGCGCTGCCGGAACAAAGCCTCTCTGTGCAGACAGCATCCCTGCGTGGCCACCGGGGAGCCTGCAGCGGCCCCTCTGAGCGCAGACCAGAGGGAGCTGCCGGAGGAGGCGGGCGCGCGCCCCCTGGCGGTGCGCTGGTCTCATGACCCTCAGTTGGCTTTCACCCCAGGCCTCTGGGACTCCGCTGCTGAGGGATGGTGGGGTGGGGCCCCCGGCTCCGAGGGTCCTGGCTTCTAAACGTGACCCTCGGTCCCCCCGCTGCCTGCAGCCAGCCTCGGCCCACGGCCATCATTGTCACCGTGATGCTGGTTCCCCGGGCACGTGCGCTCCGGAGGAGTCACGGCGGCCGCTACTTCCTCTAACGAGTAGATTTGGGGCAGTTTATCTGTGTGGAGTCATTCGGTGATGCTCTTGCAGGGGTGGCTCGGCCTGAGCTGTTTATCGCTAGCTGTCCCCACCAGCCCAGGAGGGGTCCTGAGGATGCAGAGGAGGCTGGGCGTGGCTGGGGCAGAGTGCAGCCGGCCCTCCCGCGGGTGATGGGGCCCCTGTGACCTCCTCCCACAGCTGCGGCTCAGGAGCCTGAACCCTCAGGCTCTGCCCCTTACTGAGAACAACAACAGCAGCAGCAGACCCTGCCCTCGGCTGCCTCTCTGTCACTCACCGTAAGAGGTCAAAGCAAATTTAAAAACTGTTACTTGGGGAGGTGCGTGGGCCTCTCTGAGTCTTACGGGGGGAGGGGGCAGACCAGACAAATGGACATGCACGGGGAAGATTCTGGGGTTCAGCCGTTTCAGGCCACAGTTCCAGAAAATGAGGTAAAATTAGGCCCCTTCCGATCCTGGCACTGATGACTCAACTGGACTGCACCCCACCGTGCCATCCTCTCGGGGGTGGCCCCCCAGGACCCCCGGAGACTTCAGCGGGGTAGAAGACGGTTCAGAAGGCTCTTGGGAGGCGTCATTCGCACGTGACATTCTCACACGGTAGAAATCATGCTGAGTTCAAAGCCAGGCCCGACTGGGGAGGAAAGGCCTTCATGGGTACGTTTAAGCCGAAACCTTCTGTCACTTGCCACAGCCTCTCCTGGCCACCCTGGTGCTACTTCACCTGGCAAAGGTGCCGGAGCGGGGAGGGGAATCCGATCAGGGGCCTCCCCTCCGCCCTGGCTCTGCCTACCGGCTTGACTCAGCTTGTTGTGGTTGGACCATCCAAACTTGTCTGTGCAGTGGAGTTGCTGGGGTCAGGGGGAGAGGGAGCACCGGGGAAATAACAGAAAATAAAGCATTTTGCTCAAGTAACAGGGAGTAGGGGTGGGGGGAAGGGCGGCAGGGAATCTCAGGAGCTGCTGGGTACATCTGCAGGCATTCATGACAATCCATTCAAGGTCCTTTGCCTTGAGAAATGTCGCAGGCCTTGGGGCCAGCAGGACGGTGCAGGGGAAGGAACGGAAAACTTCAGGCTGGAGGGAAGTCACTTTTAACCTCGGACGCTGTGGTGCAGAGTGTAATCACCTGCGGCATCACCCACAGAGCACCTGCGGCCGCCAACCCCGTTTCCCCCTTGGAGAGAGAGCCAGCTGCTTCCTCAGCTCGGCAGCCAGTTGGCTCTCTCTCTCTCCAAGCCCTTCTTCTTAGGTACACGGCCTCTCGGTTCTTCCAAGCAACCAAAAGATGCTCAGGACCCAGCCTCTACCTCCGACAGTTCCCAGGCTGCCATCGCCAGGTCCCAGACACCTGTCCCCACGCTCCCAGCGGCCTCGTCTGCATCCTCTCTCTCATTTGTCACTGCTCCTGTGAAACAATGCGGCACCTGGGATGGGAACCGTTCGTGGGGACCGCCCGGTGCGGGGGGGAGGGCAGAGCCTGCCCGCATCCAGTTGAGCGCTTTTATTAACAAACCCTAAAAGCCCGCCGGCGCTCAGGGAGTGTGCGGTCGCGTCCAGCTGTGAGGTCCAGATGCCCATCGTGCGTTTGTGCGGTTCACGTCCCTGCGCTTTGGTGACAGGCTAGTCCATCCGAGACGCCTGAATGGGCTTGTTGGCATAAGAAATGGCCGAACCTGTAAGAATTTTTATGTTGATTTGGACGACAACGGCCAGGAAGCGAATCTCAATGGAAGGAGACGATGCCCCAGTTTTACGGCTCGTTTTACACGTTAGAGTCAGGGGCGGCGGCGTAAGGGGTTGCGTTTGCTGGCGGTGGGTGAAGGGGGCGGGGAAAGCGGAGGGGGAACCTCGGGGTCGGGTGCGGAGTGAAGTGGGGAGACGCGCGCTCCCTCCGCGTTGGCGGCCCGGGTCTGCTAACAGTGAGCGTTTCCGGCAGGTGGAGATGGGGTGCGGGGAACCGGACGACTATGGGGGGGGGCTCTGGGGCCTGTGTCCCGGCACGTGGCTGTCCCGCGGGGGCCTGGGCACGGGGTCGCTCTGGCGTCCCGGAGACGCGTTATCGCAGACGCACAGAGACAGCGGACAGGCTCTGTCAGGGTGAAGGCCGACCTCGGTCAAGGGCGACCGACGCCTGCAGGCCTAGGTCGTGACCCCCCGCCCTGACCCGCTCCGAGTGCGCAAGTGTTCGTTTCGGACCGTCCCGCGTGGTCACTCTGGTCTCCGAGCCTGTGAGCCCCCTGCGCAGGCCTCCCCTGAGCTTGTCAGGCTTCCTGCGTGGCCCCTTTCCATCCACAGCCTGGACTCTTGCTTCGGGGTTTGTTAGCAGCAAAATTCGTTTCGGATGCTGGGCCCAAGTCCGTTTCTATGCAGAGCGCGCTGCCCTGGCCGGCCACTGACACCGGGTGCGAAAGAGCTCCCAGACCCCTCCCCGCCTTCACCTGCTTCTGCAAAGGTGACGGTGGCGGAGTCGGGGCTCCACAGAGGAAAGAGGGCGTGCCGCCGTCTCTGCCTTGCAGGGAAGCGAGGGGGCCGCTCTCTGTGAAGAATGTGCATGTTCACGTTGCTCAGACAGAAATCTAAGCTCCCCCTGCGGGGCCCAGCTGCAGCCCGAGGGCCCCAGGCTGACTCCCCGGCCGCGCCCGCGGGCGCCCCGCCGGCTGGAAGGCAGCCGCGCTTCCTGGAGCCCTGGCACGGAATTCGGGGCTCCCCCAGGAGCCATATTTCTCAGGGCTCCCAGGCTCCCCCTGAAGTACCATGAAAAATGAAGCTTGCCTCGCTAGCCCCCGGGAAGTGGAATTTGTAGAAGCCTGATTTACCTCCGATTTGTGTAATAAAGCGTTCTGATGGGCCCCGTGCGGCTCAGAGAAACAACAAGGCTGGAAATCATGGCACGGAAGTTATTTTCCGAAGATTGTTTCCTGCCTCCATCGGGAGACGGTTCGATAACATGCAGATGAAGAGGCGCCGCTGTTGTGCGGCAACGACGCCCGTTAGTGTTTCCAGGGCAGCTCGCTGGCTGGCTCGGTGGTCACCGTGCAGGACCGAGTGCCCGCTGGACCTCCAGCCGGAGCCCTGGGAAAAGCCGGTTCAGATCGTGCAAAGCGTCTGCTTTCCGTTGCTAATTGGTTTTATAGTTATTTTTGCAAGGGAGAAAAATAGTGTTCTCTCCGGCACAAAAAAATTGGACCAAATGCAAATGAATTCCTTAGAAACATCCTAATGAAGTGCAGGTTCCCTCAGGTTCTGACCCTACCCTCACCACCCTCACCATCCGGCCCGGGCCCGCTGGGCACGGTGGGTGGGTGGATCTGGGTGTGACCGCAGGCCATCTGGGTGAGGTTCGTACACGCTGCGGTGCGTCAGCCAGTTTGCAAAATGCGCCGGATTAGACGAAGGCAGCCTGTCCCATCCCTGGAGGAACGCTCTTCGACCTGGACATCCGACTCCAGGGCTGTCTCCCAAAGGCGGGTAACACCTGCCGCACCCCCAAACTGCCTAGAAGTGGGGCCCCGTTTTCACGCACGGTCAGGAGATCGGTGTGCCGAGAAATGCTCTTTGGGGCTCGCTGGCTGCACCGATGCCTGATGTTGCAAAAATACACCTGAAGACTCTCCTGAGATCCGCCAGAAGGTGATGTGGGTAGAACCGGAAATAAAGTTTCAGGGCAGCTGACCTCACAGCAGCCCTCTGCTCCTCCTGCCTGCTCACTGCCGGGCGCTGTGGCAGATGCCCCCCGATACTGCTGGCGCGTTGACAAATGTCCACCTTTAGATGATCCGATCATGTCCTAGTGTGCGCTTTTCACATCCTAAAGGAATTCTACTGTTTTGGGGGGGAAGCATTTTTACTCCTAGGTAATTGTTTCAATAGCTGCACCCCTTTATAACAGGGAGCCGGGCGCCCCTGTCCCAGGGCCCAGAAGGTTCTGCCCGGGGACCCGCTGGGCTGTGGCCAAGTACAGCTTCGTGGGACTCTGAGCCCTTGGGGACCAGGTCTGCTTTTTGTTCGGGGAAAGCCCAAAGTAAAAGTTTTTATATGACACTTATCGACTTTAAAAGTTAGCAAGTAGTTCCAATTAAAATAAACTAAAGCAGATTGCTGGCCATGTGTTGGAGTTAGTTTGGCTCCCTCCCTGGGCCCCTCGCGGGCCGGCGCAGGGGTGGGAGAGGAAGTCCAGTGGCCACGGCTCTGGGTCCCACGCTCCGCAGGCCAGTGCGTCCGCCAGGTTTCGTTCTCCCAGACAACCGAGTGGTGCCCAAGAAGGGAGGGAGCCGGAGTCAGAAAGTCAGAGATGATGCACTTGATCTTAGCCCAAAGGGGAAGGGTTTACAGGAACAAGTATAAAGGACACGTGGGCAAAAACTAGGGGGTGTGGAAATGGGAGGGAGGTGGGGAGGGCTGGGTGGGTGGGCTGGGATGGGAGTCAAAGGCAGAAAGCTGTACAAGAACAACAATTAGAATAAAATTTAGAAAAAAAGGAAGTCGGAGATGGGGGGGCGGATCATTTAAGATCCCAGTCCACAGTTACCCCATTTCTTAAAATTTTAAATATATTTTAATACACTTTCTTTTTTTAGAGCAGTTTTAGGTTCACAGCAAAATTGTGTGGACAGTGAGAGAATCCCCATGTCCCTGAAGCCCAGACACAGCCTCCCCCACTGTCGACGTCCAGACGGCGGTGCAGGCGACCATCCCGCAGGGCCCGCACCACTGAGCCATAGCTCACAATCGGGGCCCCTCCTGTGCCCTGCGTTCTCCGACGTAGACTAGCGGGCCGCGACACCTGTCCATCATTTCCACATCACAGAGAGTGTCTTCCCTGCCCTGCACACCCTCTGGGCCCCCACCCCGGCCCCCACCGGCAGCTCGGCGGTCTCCGTAGTTTCTCCCCTTCCAGAAGAGCATACAGTAGCGATCAGATCGGCTTCCTTTGCTCAGCAATTTGTATCTAAGGTTCTTCTGTGTCTGGGTTCCCTTTTCTTCGACCGGAAGACGAAAAGGATGGTGATTTAACCAGGAACGCAAAGCACACAGATTCGCAGGCGGGGTCAGGGCGAGGAGGGGGTGGCAGCCCAACGGAGAAGGTGGAGAGAGCGATGTAGACATCCGCCACCCAGGGTCCGGCCCATAAAAAAGGACGTGCCCCAAACTGCAGGGCTCTGAAAACAGCCACCAGGGCGCTCGCCCTGTCTGAAAGTCTCCTTTTTCTGTTTTTGTCTCACTGAGAGGGAACGCGGGGACCCCGGTGGTAAGCCGGTGCCAGGGTTAGGGTTAGGGTTAGTTCACAGCACGGGCGTCTTTGTACAGAGTCAGCCGAGCCCAAAGCCGTTTTCGCGGATGAGGTTGGGGGGCATTTTCCTCTCTTTGAAAACTTCATAGAGCGTTTCTTGGTAATGCCTTTCCTTCCTCACCTGCTTCCCTTTCCTAGTTCGTTACGTGAAGAGGAGTGTGTGTGTGTGTGTGTGTGTGTGTGTGTGTGTGTGTGTGTGAGAGAGAGAGAGAGAGAGGTAGCCACCTGCACGCTCTGCAAATGCCAACACTGCCATCTGGTGGACAGTGGGCATTTGTGCACCTGGCTGACGTCTCACCGAAAAACGGACGTCAAATTGGGAAAATACCTGCACTGGGACCTCTCCTTACCGCCAACCGTGAAATAACTTGAGGATTCCCATGCCATAAATACCAACTGGAAACAAAGTATAAACGGACGAGATGCTTGTTGCAAGTTACTTGTTAGGGGTGAAGGGCAATGACAATGTAAGCGGTACCAACGCTTTCCCGGACTCTGCCCCTGGCCCCAAAGCTGCGGGCTTCCCCTCCCCCCAAAGCCGGTCCCCCCCTTCTCTCCCTCAGCCCCCCAGCATTTCGCTGGGTTTTTGTACTAGAAATTCCTATTTTATGCACCTGGTTCTTCCGGAACGCAGCCCATTTCACCAGCTTAGCGGCTGCGGTACCCACCCCATGCACCTCAGGCTTGGCATCATTCCTGGCAAGTAGCAAACTCTCCACGAAAGCTTCTCAAGGGAATTGAGCTGAATTAAAAATACTTAAGTGAACTCTGAAATTTACAACAGCAATTCTGTGAAACTAGCACAAAATAATACTGAATGCAAACCCCAACTGAACGTAAAATTTAAAGCACGCCTAAGCAGTTCTAGGAACACACATGAGAAGGGAACTCCCCATTCCTCCCGAATTCTGGGCAGTGGGTCCCGACGCTCGCCTCCCAAGCCTTCGGACACCCCCGTTTGGGGTCCTGCCTAGGGCAGGAAATGGCCAGAACGTGTCTATATTCAGCGAGATGTGGTCAGTGGAGGGCAGCCCTCCGGTCTGGCCTGGGGTCTTGCCTTTGGGAACCAACCGTCAACTCCAAGGCCCCCCGGGACACCCACGTCCCATGTTCGCCAGATGGCGCGGGTCCGTAAGCGACGTTTAAGTTCGCGATTTCAGCCCCAGCGCTGGGAGCTTCGTGACTTGCTGCGTGCCGGGTGTCAGGGCGCTGGAAGCCAAGTGCTGGGCTGTGACTTCTTGGCCACGAGCTTAACCACGTCCCACAAAACGTCCTTCAGATCAAAGCTCCGCATCTGCAGCTTCGGACGCACCTTCTAGTCCTGGGCGGAGTCGCCGTGACACCGGAAGAGGGGGCGGAAGGGCAGGAACCAGAATGGCGTGTGGATTTGAATTTACACTCTCAACTTTGGGTTTAGTTGGCTTTGTTCAACTCAGAGGGCAAGCGTGTGGCTTCCCAAAGCTTCCCCCAGGGGATTATTCAGTTGGAGGACCTCCCCGAGGAAAGTGGGGTGCAGAGGAATCAGAGGTGGTAGTGAAGCTCTGGTCCTATTTAGGGGAGTGGCCGGCCTCTTCCCAGCTCTTCTTTCTCCCCCCCCCCCCCCCCACCCTCGCTGGAGCTCCCGGAGAGCCGTGGAGAGGGCACCACGGTGGGCCTCCACCACCTGGGCTGCGCTACTGACCGCGGTGGGTCGGATCCGAACTGTGACCGCACCAGCATCACCCAGGATTCGCGCTAAACTGGAGAGCCCCAGGCCGGCCGCTCTGCCTCCTGGGGAATGTGGGAGCCAGAATCTGGTCACCAGGTGAGACCCAGGACACCCCTGGGGAAACCCTCGATTTAGAACCGGCAGCCCTAGCGAGTGGGGGACCATGATCTTCGCCACCGTATCCGAGGGCCCCCCCGACACTGGGACAGAATGCGCTGGGGGACCTGTAGGGTGGGGACAGTGGGAGGTGGGTGGGTGGGGTGGCTGCTTTGGGGACTGGACGAAACGGTGAGCCAGAGTGGAGGAGAGAACCGTGAAGTTTCCAAGGCCCCGAATCCTCTGAACTTCTGCTGCTCCAGTTTCCGACGCGCCGTGCATGGCGGTCACTCCCCGATTTGGCGTGACCTTCATTGAAATACCATCTGCCTTTGACAAGAGTAACTTTGACACTTGGGATTAAAAGTGATATTTTTATAAAATGGCAAACTGCCGTGACATTTCATTACAAGCCTTTGACAAATTTCTGTTCTCCCCCAAAGCTATTTGTCCAAGCAGAACAGAGGTTCCCCTCAGAGGTTTTTAAGAAACAAAGAGCTTTTTCTGTGGCGAGAGCCGGCTCAGAGGGGTGCAGGGACTGGTGGGAAGAGGGAGGCCGTGAGCCGGGGCCTGGAGCGTGTGACCTCGGGCAGGTCACACGTCCATCTGGGCCCGGTTTCCTCATCTGCAAAGGGAGCTTTATCCAGCTGGTCCCCTTGGCCCTCTGGGCTCCTCAGGTCATGCCACTTAGTTTGGGGCTCTGTATTTCCACACACGCCTCACCCTTGGGTGTGGGAACAAAGACTTTGCGGGAGGTGTCCACTGATTTGCTGTGGGAGGAAGAATGATGACTCCGCCCAGGGTGGCCGAGGGTCAGTCCCTAGAACCTGTGACTGCGCGAGCTTCCACGGCAAAGGAGCTTTGCGGGTGTGACTGAGGTTAAGGACCTTGGCGGGGGCACGTAAGCCCGGGTCATCCAGATGGGCCCAGTGCCATCGCACGTCCTTAAAATTGGAGAGTCTTTCCTGGCTGTGATCAGAGAGAGATGTGGTGTCGGGAGAGAGGGGTCCAAGGGGACATCGGTGGCTTTGAGGGTGGCAGGAGGGCCCGGAGCCAGGGGCTCTGTGCGGCCTCGGACACTGGAAAAGGCCGCAAGATTCTCCTGTAGGGCCTCTGGAAGGGACCCTAGCCCTGCTGACCCCTGGACTTCTGCCGGTCAGCTGGGTGGGCCTCTGTGATGCGGACCCCAGCTCGTGGGGCCCGCCACATTGTGGATGAGAAACGAGACATTCACACGGATCACCGAGTCCTGTGGAGGAAAAGGGACGGCATGGCTTCTCTCTCAAGAGGAGAAAAAGCCTCGGCCCTTACCTTGACCAGCCTTTATTGCTTTTCTGGGCAGGTACATGATGGTCCTCATTTACTGTGCACAGGTTCACTTTTGGTGGTTACCTCTCACAGAAAACAAAGGACAGGATTAGCTAATCACATCGCAGAAGAAGGATATTTGTAAACGCAAAGGGAAAAGTGGCTGAGCCGGTTCCACTCCATGCTGGGGAGGTTTAGCACGGATTTTAGGAAGTTACAGTAAGCACTTGCTGTCTCAATTCAGGGTGAGGGAGTTTTAGCAAAAGCAAGTCTCATAGCATCTAGGTACAGGGCAGGCCTGATTCCTGAACCTATCCGTGGGCGTGGGTCCTGTCTGGGCCCACGTGTTCGTTTTGTAAAAAACAAACAAACAAACAAACAAACAAACAGATCCCGTCGATCCATCGATGCAGGGAGTTGGAATTGCAGTTCCCGGCTGTTGCCTCTACGTCTTTCCTTTGTCCTCACAGACGAAAACCCCCTTTGCGTGGGAAGCATCCTTTGCCTCCCTTAGAATCTGAACTGGGGCCCAGGCTGCTCAAGAAGCTGGGCCACAAGGAAAACCTCAGTCTACCCCACGGGTGAGGGATTGTCTGCACCAGGCTGACCTGCCTCGGGGCAGGGCCACCCCACTCTCCTGCCCCTCCTGCAGATGCCACCTGGACACACCTGTCTGCCTGAGGTTCTCGGAAACTCCGAGAACGCACGCGCTCATTGGTCTCCGGCCGAAGTGCAGGGTGAGCTGGAAGTCTGACTTCCCGTGAAAGCCCAGGCAGCATGGCCGGCTTGTGGAATCAGAGGTGGGAGCTGGGATTCCATGGGCACCCTGGGGACCTCTGACACCATGGTCATCGCCACTGCCCCCTAATGGGTGTCTCCCCTCCTGTCCACCCCTCGGCTCTGCAGCCACTCCTCCGCCTGCAGCCAAAGGCTGGTTGCCAAATGCAAACCCACCCACGGGACCCCTTGCTTTGGGGAAGGCAAAATCCCTAGCAAGTTCGCTGGCCGGCTTTCCCGTGGCCTCCCCTCAGCAGTTCTGACCTTCGCCCCTGACCTTCGCCTGCCTCGGGGCTCTCACACTCTGTTCCTGCCGCACACTCCCCTCCCCGCACACACCCCTTCCCAGAGATGACTCCTCCTGGGGCTTCCCGCGTCAGTTCCTGGGGGAGGTCAGGTCCCCCCGGCAGAGCTCGGAGCCCCCCGGCCTTGGCTCTGCCGCAGCGCCCCGGACGCCAGGTGCTCACACGCTTGCTTGCCCACGTCCGCTCTGGACTCTGCGGGCTCCGGGGAGGACGAGCCTGTCCTGTTCACCCGCTGATGCCGCCCTGAAACACGGTCACCCTTCCGGAAAGGCGTCACAAGGGGCGACTAACCCCCATGATCGCGGCTAGACCTGGCCTGACCTCCCCCCACGAAGGCTCGGTGCTGTCACGCAGGTCAACGTCATTTATCCGCCTGCAGAGGCTCCTACCGACTGCCACACCCTCTGGTCACCGCAGCACACGGGAGGTCGTGGGGGTCACGGGGCGAGCAGTCGGGCTGGGAAGTTACAAGTGGGGCCCAGGGATCTGCACTTGGACAGGCCCCCCAGGCCCAGAGCAGCCGGCCCCGGAGTCTCCTCTTCCGCCCGCCCTGAATTCACTTCCTGTCGCTACTGTGACAAGTTGCCACAAACCAGCGGCTTAAAAAGACACGGGTTTGTTATCTTGCAGTTCTGAGGTCAGACGTCCAGAGTGGGTCTCCCTTACAAGGTGTTGCGGGGGCCGCGTGCCCCTGGGGTTCTCAGGGAGCTTCGTGTTGTCCCTCCCTTGGCTCAGTCTACCAGCCGCCGCCGTGCTCGATGGCCGGTGGCCTCGCCTGGCTGGCCCCGCCTCGCTGGCCCTCTGTCACAGGCACGTCTGCTCTGACGCTGACCCTCCCGCCTTCTTCCTGCACGGCCCCGAGTGATAGCGTTCGGCTCCCCGAGGCTCCAGACCGTTTCCCGTCTCGAGATCCCTGTTGAACACAGGCAGCAAGTCCCTTTGCCACGCCGGGTGCGTGGTCACGTGGTCACAGGTCCCGGGGTGAGGACATGCACATCCCGGAGGGCCGTTATTCCACCCAGCCCCCACCCCACCATGCCCTCCCCTTCCGCTCCCGCCCCTCCCTCACTGCCTGCACCACCTGGAGTCCAAAAGCCCCCTCATTTTCCACGGTGGCGATCGAGTTGGAGACAGACGGGATTTGAATCCCGGCCCTGCAGCTCCCAAGCCCTGCGGCCTCAGCCCTGGAACTTCAGCCCTGGTTCCCTCTGCCCCCACCCCCACCCCACTGAGCTTTCTGGCGCTGACCTCGGGGCTCTGGGAGGGTAAGCCGAAACCCTGGGTGCAAAGGCTCCCTCCCAGGGCCCATGGGTGGACGGCATGCAGCTAAGGGGGCTACGCAGTCTTTGTGTTCAAGCCCCCCCATTCTCTGCCCTGCTTTGGGATCTGGAGGCCTGTCCTGCTTTTCAGCACGGCTGGGCTCCCTCTGCAAGCAGTGGCCCCAGGAGCACCTGCCAGGACCCAGGACGGGACAGACAGAGGCTGGATTTCTGTCACGTGCTCTTCGGAGTTGAAGCCAGTCAAGGATTGTTTATTCAACCCTGTCCCCAAGCACCCCAACCCCTGAGCGCACAGAGCTGAGTGAGGCAGGGTCCCCACCCTCAGCAGACACTCCGCAGAGCTGGGTAACAGCACCCAGGGACACAACACTTCGGACTGAAGTGGCAAATGCCACGGTCCCTTAGAGAGATGAGTAAGGGGTTCTGGCTGAAGGGACGTACGCTGAGTGAGGCAGGACGCACTTCCTGCAGGGAGCGGCCGGTGAGGCTCTTGGTAGCCAGCGATTGCATCACTGCCCCAGGCACTGGGCCAAACTCTGCCATCAGCAAGATCGCTGCTTGAACGGTTCAGAACACTAAGGGCTTCACCCCTTGTTCTTTCAGGCCCGAGCCTGGCACAGAGGGAGCCTGCGGTGGGGGCTGATGGGTGCCAGGGCACCTGCTGTTCCAGGGTCCGGCCTGGTGGGAATTGACACCTGCACCGTCAGGGGGCCAGATTGGGGCAGGGTGGCGGCTGCCCCAGCGCCTTCGGCAGGCACAGAGCCCCCCTGCCCACAGGAGAGTGGCCCTGTGACAAAGCACAGAGGCCGTCAGCTGGGCTGCGCAGTGGTGGCGCTCTCACTTCTGAGATCTTCACCCATCGCAGCCCAGCCCGGCCCTGTGTCCCTCTGCGCACCCGGCTTTCTGGAGCAGCAATGAGGCAGCGGACAGGAGAGAGGAAACTCCGGGGGCGCCCCACGGCTAAGACAAAGGACATGGACACAGGACAGAGACCCTGTTCTAAGACCAGTTGCCCCTGCTTTCTGGAAAAGCGCTGAGTCATTGTGACTCACGCCTGCATCTGCGCAGAAGATGCTACATGACCCCTGCTTTGTTGTAAGAGCATTATAATAAATTAACATTGTACAACCCCTTCCCTGGTGGCCAATCACGGAAAATCATGGGAGACCATGTGCGCAGCAGCTTTAAAGCAATACAACTACTTGTACGAGCGTAATAAAAGCCCACCCAAACCAGCCAGGGACTCTCTGCCCTGTAAGAACAGAATCCCTCCGCCCGGCGGTCTGCCTCTGCTGGGAGCTGGCCCGCTCCCATGTTGCGTGGCGTGGTGTACCCCTTAGTAAATCTGCTCTCTCTCTTTCTGCCATAACTTCTCTGTGCTGTGTGTTCAGTTCAATTCATTGTCCGTTATCACCAGGAACCTGGTTGCCTGTGCCCACCTGCCACAATACCAGCCGCAGACAGCCGACCACCAGAGTGAGCGGAGAGACAGTAAAATACCCGAAAATGCGCAGGCCAGCCAGCATTCTGAGCAACAAAAGCAAATGCAAACGAAAGAAACAATGTCTCCATGGTACTAATTCATGCAACAGTAAGAGCAACGACCCCAAACCCGAGGCTGACTAAAGGCTGCCGGGCTGCTGTAGGGAAGTGCAGCGCCTTCCAGAAAGTTGGGGCTGGGGCGTGGCTCCCCGAGTGCGCATGCTCAGTGGCAGCCTAGCGGTGTTGCCAAAGTCCCGCGCATAATGTAACATTCCAGTCTTCTGCAATCTCAGACATTAATGGTAGTTTATGAAAACCAAGTTTTAACCGTATTTTTAACTTTATTAGCACATTGTTTTTAGTCGTGCAGAAGAATGAAAATCCATGGCTTTGTGTTTACTGTTTCCAAAGAAAGACTTGGTTTTGGGATTCATTCACCATCCGTCCAG
The DNA here is from genome assembly GCA_004027475.1 of Anoura caudifer. Classification (NCBI taxonomy): domain Eukaryota; kingdom Metazoa; phylum Chordata; class Mammalia; order Chiroptera; family Phyllostomidae; genus Anoura; species Anoura caudifer. The sequence goes on from PVKU01002877.1 coordinate 39,444, forward strand.
GAAAAACGAGCAAGGCTCTGAGCGAAGCCCACCTGCCTTCCTCGTCTGCAGCCCACAGGCCGGGTCCCCTTTGTCGTGAACCTCAGGGAGGCCAAGGAGTGTCGCTCAGGGAAGGGAGAAACAAGTCTGTGCGTGTGGTGGGGGGGACTCTGGAGGGCGGGTGGCCTGACCGAGGCCATGGGTGATGCCGGGTCACAGCCCCACTGGTACTAGGACCGAACTGCGTCCACCGTCGCCGCGTTCGGGCTGCTTGTGCTCCCCGGGTCTCATTTCCACGAGGCTGTTTTAACTCTGGCGATCGGCGTCTGTTCCGTGGAACCAGCGTCTCGGCTATGTGTTTCCGACTCACACCTGTTAACTGTGGAATATGCGTGGACACAATCCTGCCACCAGGGACTAACGACACGCCCTTCCAGTCTTCCTGGCAGGCGTCTTATTTAGAAACTGGAGCTCACGCTTCATAAGCGGGCTTCGTCCGCTCCCGGCCGCCTGCGGCAAGAGCGGGGTGGGGGCAAAGCCCCGAACCTCGGTTTCCCAAGGCGAGGGCTCTGAGCGCCCAGCGGGCAGAAGTCGAGGGCGGCCGGGACAGCCCGGGGTCCCCGCCCCCAGCGGCCCGGCCGCGGGAGCCGCCAGGGGGCGCCGTGGCGCGTGCGCGGCGGCGCGGAGGGCGGGCACCGCCCCGTCCCAGCATGCTGTGCGGGTAAACAGACATGGCGGGCGAGGGCGACCCGCAGGACGCTGCGCACGACATGGGCAACCACCTGCCGCTGCTACCTGGTAACGGCCGGGGCGGGGCGGGGCGGCGGACGCGTGTCCGAAGGCCGCGGGCTGCGCGCGGGGTCGGGCGGGGGTCCGAGACGTGGCTCTGGGGATGCCGGGGGCCGGGCCGGGCCCGCGCCGCGGCCGGAACCTCCCGGACGCGGGCCCTGGGCGGTGACAGCCCGCCTGCCCCGAGCGCGCACGTCCCGCCTCGCCCCCAGCATTGCTACCACTCTGTCCCCGCGACCTGGCGGCTTAGTTCAGTCCGAGTCGGCCCGGGCACGCAGGGCGCAGAGCCAGGGCCCCACCCCGTGTCTGTCCGCATGGCACCTTTTGAGCCCCTCGCCATCGAGACACCGAGTGATTACTGTGCATGACCTGCCCCCCTGGCATCTCCGCGCCTCGGAGACGTTAGCTCTGCCCCGCGGGTCGGCCTGGTCCTGGGGCGGGTCTCTCTGGGTGTGGCCCCAGGGGTGTGGCTGTGACCCGGGACAGGTCGGCGTGCTGTGCGGTCTTCAGAGGGGCGGGAGGGGCGGGGTGCGTCTGGAGGCCGCTGTAAGCAGACCGGACGGTCGTTGGGCAGCTTGCTTTTCATGCCGCTGACTTGGGGGTTTTGTGTCCAAGGCATAATCGTGGGTCCAGGCAGTTGCCTAAGGAAAGCTGTGCTTGGAGCGTCACTGGTGCCCCGCGACCTGCGTGGGTTGGAGGAACGGGAGGCAGCATGCACGCACCCCGTGCAGGAGTGGCCTACTTTGCACAAGTGAAGCAGGGTTGGAGGCTGTTCTGAAGCCGGCAGCTGAGCCGACACAAAGCTGAGTGTGTCAGCCCTGCCGTCGGCCCCGCGCACCTGCCTTGTTCACAGTTTCCGGGCTGTGCGTTCGCATGGGGCTCCCGTGGGAGCCCAGTGCTCAGACTTCACCGTGGTGGTTCTCGGCAGGCAGTTGGTGGGGTTGTCCTCAAAGTCCGGAGGGTGACAGGCTGTAGATGCGATAGCAGTGAGTTTCTGAGTCACCGGGGAGTTACCGTGAAGATGCACCGGGGTGCCCTTCCATCGGTCTGTGCGGTGCCTGCTGTTTACGAGAGCGCCCCTCTTTCATTGTCAGGGGACCAGCTCGAGTTCAGATGCAGAGCATCCGTCTTGGCCAGGGAAACACGAATGAACAGCTGAGTAGGGGAAGAAAGGCTGCTGTGCGTAAGGAGCTCATTTAGAAACTAGCAGTCAGAACAGTTAAAGCGCGTTTTAAAACGAAGGGTTCCTGCCTGTCAGCTAGCGGCCAACCATTCAGCTTCCTCTGGGGAAGCCCCCCTGCTGGCCAGGGGGCTGCATGGGTCAGGGTTGTAAATAGAGGAGCCGACTCAGTATTCGTACTGTCAGCGTGTGTTTTTCATTACCTCTTGGTGGAACATGTGTTCTTACGACAGATTCCTACCTGCCGGCAGCGCTAGACCTCAGGCCGTGTGATGGTGGGAGGGAGTGACAGGGCTCGCTTGGGCACAGCTTTGTGTCAGGAGTCCCTAAGAATTCGTAGAAAGCCCAGAGCAATTACCGTATTGAAAGACGCTTGTATTTTCTTGTCAGGGACCCGGCTGGAGGGAGTTGGACTGAAACAATGGCACAGACAAAAGGAAATGACTCTTCTGTGCTGACACTTTATCTACTTTGAAGATTATCTGGGCATTTTAGAAACACATGAAACATGGGGAGAAAATGAGGCTCCCACATCTCTGTGGCTCTTCTGGCCCAGGGTCTCTCGGTCACGGCTCCTCTGCCATTGGGGCGGGGAGCTCCCTGCCGCCGGGCCTGCCCTGCATGCGGCCTGTGAGCAGCATCCCCGGCCGCGCCCTCTCCGCGCTGGCAGGACCGCCCGGTCCTGCCGCCCGCCGACATTTCCAGACATTCCCCACATCCCCCGAGGTGCACAGTGCCCCCAGTTGAGCGCCCCCAGTGTAGGGCAGGGTCCCTGTAGCTGGCATGGGAAGGACAGACCCCACCGGACAGAACGGTGTCTGTTTAGGGCAGCTTTTCCTGACTTGCCCGCCTGTTGTTAGTGACTCAGGGTTTGAGAGGATCAGCTTCGTTTTCATGATTTGAACTGCGTGTGGAGAGAGCTTTCTAAGACATTTGTTTTAAAATGTTTTATATTTCGTGTAAACTTTGTTATTGATTTTTTTTTTTTATAGCAAGAGAGAGGGAAGGGGGATTGGGGGAGAGAGAGAAACATTAATTTGTTGTTCCTATTATTTGTGCATTCATTGGCTGCTTCTTACACGTGCCCTGACTGGGGATCGAACCTACAACCTTGGCATGTGGGGACGACGCTCCAACCCACTGAGGTCCCCTCCAGGGCCTCACGCAAGCTTTATAAGATTCCAAAGCGAACTGATGAAATTGATGGCAGGCATTTCATTTTCAAATGGCAGTGACAGCAGGAAGTGATGTCAATGCCGTGGACTCAGCCTGCCGGGCAGTACCTCCTTCCGGTCCCCTCCTTCCTATCTTCTGTAGGGACTTTTTACAGGGAACGTTTAAAAGACCCTTAGAGATCGTCTCAGCCAGCCTGTCCCTGTCCAGAGGAGGAGACTCGGGTGCAGTCAGGTGTCAGAGCTCGTGACAGGGAGAGGAGACGGTGGCTCCCACAGGAGAACGTCAGCTGGGCCCCTGCGTTCCTTCCGCAGAGGAGCCCCTCAGGCACACCCCCCCTGCCCTCAGCCGGGTGTCGGTGTTGGGGTCGGCGTCCGCAGGGCCGAGCAGCGCCCGTGGCAGCCTTTCGCCTCTGGGGCCCTCCTCCCGGGAGCACGGAGGCCCAGCCCGACCGTGAGACACACAGGACCAAACGCCTGCCCAGGGCCCTCACAGCTGGACAGTGCGAGCCAGCAGCCAGACGAGGCCAAGGAGAGGGGAGCGTCGTGGGGTCTCCTGGGTGGGGTCCTGGGGCAGAGGGGTGTTGGGCACAAGCTCAGGAGACCCAGGTACCAGGTGGAGACAGCCAGTGCCGCCGCCGCAGTGTGGCTGACAGGGTGAGCCGCGCAGGACGCAGCCTTCCTGTGGCCCTGAGCCAGTCGGCCGCGAACACTGGGCTGGGGGGGAGCCGGGGCCGGGGCCGGGGCCCGACGGCGGCGGTGCTCGCAGCCCCCGCTCCGGGCTCAGGGCCTGCAGAAGGGGCTGTGCCTTCAGACGGGAGCGCGGCTCTGACGGGCCACGCATCCGGCGTCTCTCCCACCGTTCGTCCGCAGCAGAGAGCGAGGACGAAGACGGGGTTGAAATGGAAGTGGAAGACCAGGATGGCAGAGAAGCCAAGAAACCCAACGTCATAAATTTTGACACCAGTCTGCCGACGTCACACACGGTATGTCATTGGTGACAGAGCTGACAGACACCCGTCCGGCCGGCCACCCGGTTCTCGGTGTTTTCCGTGCGGCACGGCGGCTCTGGCAGCGCTCAGTCGACTCTAACGTCATTCGAAACAGTTTCGTTAGGTGGTGTCGTGGCGGCTGTCACATCAGTGCGCTTTAAAAGAAAAAGTCAAGGTCGGTGAGTTTCTGCGTAGCCATCTTACATTGAAGGTGGAGGAAAATACGCAGCATTTCAGGATATTGTCCTTGGTTATGTCAAGAAAGGTAGAAACGCAGCTGAACCTCAGAGATGCGTGCGGTGTGGGAGGCGGTGCGGGAGGCGGTGCGGGAGGCGGTGCGGGAGGCGGTGCCTGGCTGAGCGTGCGTGTGGAAGCGGTGTGGGCGGTCGCGCGCTGCAGGTGCTCCAGGGCCGGGCAGATGAGCTGAAGCCGACAGCGATCAGATCGAGGCCTTAACTGAGAACAATCCATGTCCCACCGTGTGGGAGACGGGGGACGTGTTCAAAATATGCCGCTCGATAAAGTTATTGGTGGAAATGAACAATGTGCGTTTTATTTTATGAAAAAAACTATACAGACTTTCTGGCCAACCCAACATTTTGAACTAAAAACTGGTCTTGAGTTTGTAGTGAGAGGCTCTTCCCAAGTCTCAGAAATCCTTCCGAGAGGCAAGGCGAGCCCTTCCAGTTCGACGGAACGTGTGGGTGCGGTTCGCACCCCTTCGCCCAGGGCGCCGAGCCTGCGCCCCGCCTCCCGCCCGAGGTGACGGTGCGCCCGTGTCGCCCGCAGTACCTGGGAGCCGACATGGAGGAGTTCCACGGCCGCACGCTGCACGATGACGACAGCTGCCCGGTGATGCCGGTGCTGCCGCAGGTGGCGCTGGTGCTGATCCCGGGGCAGACCCTGCCGCTGCAGCTCTTCCGCCCGCAGGAGGTCAGCATGGTGCGCACGCTGATCCAGAAGGACCGGACCTTCGCGGTGCTCGCCTACAGGTGGGTGCACGTGGGGCGGGCTCTTCCCGCCACTGCTCGCCTGTCATGCACCTGCCCCGCGGCGCAGCCCGCGTCAGGCCGAAGCTGACGGTCGCTGTGCGTGCCCGGGAGACGGGCTGGGTGGGGCGCGAGGGGAACGGCTCTGGGGACAGGCTGGAAAGCGGGAGTGGCTCCGGGCTGACCCCTACATCGCGCAGACGCTGGCCTTCGCGCACACTCGGACCCCTGGGGGTGCACAGCCTGCCTGTGCGTAAAGAGAAGCCAGCCGTCGCGGTGTGACGGGAGGGATGGCTTCCACAGAAGAGTGGCTGGTCTCTCAGAAGCTGTACACTGTCCGTTACAGACCGTGGCCAGCCGCAGCCGGGTCGCACCGGCCCTGTGGCGGCGGTGGGCAGCGGGTGGCGGGGACAGGCGGTCCCGGCCACGGTGCAGCGAGCTGACGCCTGCGCAGCAGGAGCGAGGGGCTGCGTGCTCGCGAGTGTTTGCTCCGGGTGGGGAGGGTTGCCCGTGGGCCCTAGGGCGTGTCGGTGACTGGAGTTGTTTTCCTAAAAGTGCTCACGGTTCTTTCTGAGGCCCCCTCCTCGACCTGAATCCCGCCCCCGCTTCCCCGCGTGATGGTAAAAGGGTGGCAGCTTGGTGGTGCGGGGTCGTCACTGCGCGGCGGGTTCCTGCACGTGCCGCCGTCACCAGCTTCGCGTATTCAGACGCTTCGTGCTCAGCGCCGCTTCCTTTTCCGAATCGCCCGGCAGTAACGCGCAGGAGCGGGAAGCCCAGTTCGGGACCACGGCGGAGATCTACGCCTACCGGGAGGAGCAGGACTTCGGGATCGAGGTCGTGAAGGTGAAGGCGGTGGGGCGGCAGAGGTTCCGCGTGCTGGAGCTGAGGACGCAGTCGGACGGGTGAGAAGCGCGCGCCCCTCCACGCCGCGCGGGCGTCCTCGACTGACGCGGGTTCCTGTGTCACGGGCCGACCTTTCACTGTGACTCTGACCGGCCCTTCTTGTCCTTGGGGGGTTAGCCTGGTGGCTTCCAGGCTTGCCGTGCGTCCCAGTCACTGGGACGTTTCCAGGACTACGGAGGCCCGAGCCCCAGCCCCGCCCCCACCCCTAGCGAGTGACCAGCCGGCGAGGGGCTGCAGCCCCGGCCTGGTTTCCTGGTGGTTCTGATGTCCCCGCAGGTCTGAGGGCCGTCGGGCAAGCGCAGAGGGCGGTGTCCTTTGCGGTGCAGCTCCAGGGCTGGAGGACTGCTCCTCAGAGTGAGCCCGGGAGGGAGGTGCCCGGGAGGGAGGAGCCCGGGAGGGAGGTGCCCGGGGCGTCCTGCCGTGCGTGGGAGCCACGCTGCTCCCGCTGCTCCGTCCAGGCGGGGCACCAGGGGCATTTAGTGCCTGTCGCCGGTGCAGACCTGACCTCGCACGTAGACGGGTCACGGCCGGTGTGCGGTTGGTGGCGCTTGCTGGCTCCGCACCTCATCAGGGTCAGACTGGCGGGCGCTGCGTTTCAGCAGGTATTTTGGCACGGCCCTCGGGGTCAGAGTTTTCCCGTAAGTTTAAGGAACGCTAAACTCATTTTTAAAAACCCAGTTCACCTCACGTCAGCCTCTATTTAAAAAGAAGGCCCTCACCCTGATCACTGGTGCTGTCTGCTGGGCGTGGCCCTCCACCCAGTGGGAGGTGGGGGGGCAGGGCGCGGGGCCACAGAAGAGTTGTTTCACTCACGACTCTGCTGCTTGGGCCGTGGTGGGCGGGGGCGAGCGCTTCAGAGTCCTGAAGGCGGTTCCCGATGCAGCGGCGCCCCGTGCGCTGCCCACCGCGGCCCAGCCGATAGGGCTTCGCTCCAGCGTGTGGACGCTCTGGTCCCTCCCCGGTCAGAGGCCATGCTGCCCGGGAAGCTGCTTGCGGAGCAGCCTCGCCAACGGCCGCACTCCTGAGCGGGCGTTGCAGCTGTGGTGGTCTGGAAGTGAAGGCCGGACCGCCCTGGGGTCACTCAAAAGGATCGTGTGCGTTTTGAGTATTTGCATATTCAAGTTAACGTTTGGGAGTGAGACGAGAAATGCACACGGAAGTCAAGGCTACAAGTAACTCCCTCATCTCATTTAACTCATCCTGGCGAGCGGGGTCCTGAGCTCCTCTTCCTTTCCCACTCCCCAGCGTGGGCGGCAGAGAGAGTGGTGCGGGGTCAGGCCGCGTGGGGCCGGGGAGTGGGCGATGGGGGGGCGGGTGCCCAGAAACTGACTTTCAGATCTGAAGACGTGCAGCACTGGTTGGTTGTATGTTGGCTTTTTAAACTTTGTTTCACTTATAGACTGTACTTATTCATCTGAGATGTAAAAATCTTCCTTTCCGTCCCACAGTGAGGTGGAAGATCCGTTCCTTAGGTGATCTGTGGTTTTAACTTTGCTGTGATTCGTGAGACGCAGTGGTTTTGAAAGTCTTGCGCCTGCGTTAGACCCTTAGAGGCCAGAGGGGCCGGCCTGAGCCCTGAGCGCCTGCCGTCCCCGTTTCAGAATCCAGCAGGCGAAGGTGCGGATCCTGCCCGAGTGCGCGCTGCCCTCGACCATGTCCGCCGTCCAGCTCGAGTCCCTCCGCAGGCGCCAGCTCTTCCCCGCCCCGTCCGGCTCCTGGGAGGACCGCCGTTCCCACAAGTGGTGGCGGAGATACCAGAAGGTGAGAGCTGACGCCCTGGGTGCTTTCCAGGAACGAAGGCCGCGTGCTGCCTCCCCGGTGTTTACGGAAGCAGCGCCAAGAGCTGTCGGGATGCGGTCCCCCGACCAACGCCTACACGGTCCTCTTGACCGTGGCGGGGGTGCCTGACCACGCTGCGCTCCCGCCAGCCGTGAGCCGCACGGCTGAACGAGCTCGTCTCACCGTTGTGTGTTAACAGCTTGTACTTTCTTTCTTTTTAAAGATTTATTTATTTTATTGTTAGAAGGGAAGGGAGAGAAACATCAACGTGTGGTTGCCTCTTATGTGCCCCCACTGGGGACCTGGCCTGCAACCCAGGCCTGTGCCCTGACTGGGAACTGAACAGGCGACCCTTTGGTTCGCAGGCCGGCACTCAGTCCGCTGAGCCACACCAGCCAGGGCAGCAGCTTGTAGCCTCGATTCTTCAGGGTCCCCTCCTCAAACTGGAGTCATGTGGGATGCTTGGCTCCAGTTGTGAGCCTGAGAGAAGGGAGAGTTTGGCTTCCTCCGGCTTCTGAAAGACAAGCTTTTCGGCTTTTTCTGCACAGTTCTGTTGGTGTCACAGAACTGGCTGGCAACCACGTGCTCTGCGGGATGTGCTTGGCATTAATTCTTACGTGCATCCTTCTGGCGAAATCATTCTTTCTCTTGGGGAAGTTCACAAGGCCTGTTTCTCCTCGTTGGAGAGATGCGTCGGTTTTGAGTACAGAATAGCAGCCTGTACGGTTGCCGCCTAAAGGAAAGGAGTGCCCGTCCCTAAATTTAGCGTATGTCGGCTTTGCGAGATTCATCTTCTGAAAACAGGGACAGGCAGCTGCCTGCAACCTGACACACCGTCCCTTCCTCGTCCGGTAGGGCAGCGAGGGCCGGACCGTGTGTGGATCGGTGCAGGCCACCGCGGAGGGTCTCCTGCACCGCCGTGCGTGCCACGCCGTGCGTGCCACGCCTCCGTCCCGCTCCCCAGACAGGACCTCGTGCAGGCGGCCGCGTGGGGCGGCGGGCTCGGGCCGACTGCTGCAGACCGGGGCTCTCGCTGCCCCATGTCTCCGCCCCGGCGTGTCCGGGAGGAGCCTCGCGAGGAGGCTGCCGTTCACTGCCTCACCGTCCGCTCCCGCCGTGTGCCAGAGTTGTCACCGCAGCAGCAGGGGCAGCGACGCCTGCAGTCGCTTTTTTTATTGAAAAAGAAGGGCTTGACCTCAGCTCTGTAGTCAGCCGCTCCCCCCGGCACTCACCCCGGGCCTGCAGCTGTGTGTCCGTGACATTTGTCCGTCACCACGCTCCGGTTCCTGGGAGCCAGGACTCGGGATGAAGGGGCAAAACCCACAGAAGCTGCGGCTGCTGTGCGCCCTGCCAGCGGGGTCAGGGCTCGGTGCGGCGCGTGCCGACCTGGAGCAGCGGTTCACTGGCGTGTTGCTGGCCTGTGACACTGTCCCACTGAAGTTCACTGCCCCTTGAAGAGCCACACGCGTGCGCTTCATGTGTTTCAAACGCCCTACATGGTTGGGAGGCAAAGCCAAGGCTGTAGATTTGAGGCTTAAAAGTGGAAGGAGGTGAAGCTGACCTTGGGCCACAGACAGTTCCTCCAAGGGCCGGCCTGCCCGTGGCTTCCCATGGCCAGTGCCGTTCGGGGGCCGCGCCATCGCTGCAGAGTCCGCCCGGCCACGCCGGTGCCTGGGCAGCGCCAGCACTGCCGGCTCTGGGGAACTCCGTGAGCTGCGGGGCCTCGTCAGCTGGGAGACAGGGCCCCTGCGTGGTGCCGGGCCGAAGCGGGACTGAGGGTCTGTGCGGTGGCCCGGAATCGCTGGTCCCCCGGTGCACGCTCCTGTGGGCCCAACTGGCGTGCTCCCTGACTGGGAGTCGACCTCGCGGCCAGGCGGTCCGCGGGACGACTTTCTCGGCTCTGGTCCTGCCGTAGCTGGACCGGACTGCGGGCAGGCGAGCCCCCGCGCCCCCCAGTGCACCGAGTTCACCTGGCTCTGTGGGTGCGGGCGTGGGGCTCCCTCTCTCCACCAGAGGCCCTCTCGCTTTTCTGGCCCCACCCTGCTCTGGCCCCACCCTGCTCCGTCCCCACGCAGGCTCCTGGGTGTCTGCAGGTGGGCGGTGGCTCTCTGCCCCCGTGCCCTGTTCTGGGATCGGACACAGCCTCCCCGGGGCGGACACGTGGTCAGGCCGCTTCCAGCTCACAGCTGTGGCGGCCCCGCTGCGTGCATCAACTCCCATGTGTCCTGGACCTGAAACCATGCTTCCGAACCCCGGTCTCGCCGGCACCACATCGAGGGTGCACTTTGAGGACCGAGGCTGTACTGAGCCTCCCCGTCCGGTGCGGGAACCCTGCAGGGACCTGCGCGCAGCCCCCGTCTTCGTGAGGGTAGGGCGCGCTCCCTTTCAGCCCAGAAACACCAAACACCGCCGGCTTCCCCGCAGGTCCCTGAGGTTGTGGAAATGGGACGCGGTCAGGGCGTCACCAGCATGCAAGCCCGTCCGGCCTGGGACCGCCACTCCCATTTGCCTCTGTGGCGGCGCAGATGGCAGCCTCTGGGAGTTCCCACACAGGACCCTTTGGCCGCGTTTCCAGGGTTTCCCCGCAGACGCTGGACACGGGCTCCCCAGTGTGAAGGCAGGCGGCCTGCTCCGGAGGGCCGAGCCCAGCCCTGTCCACCTCTCCGCTCGGCCGTCCTCGGTGGGACAGTTCGGCACTCGGACTTTTTCAGGAGAGTCACGATTCTCGATGCAATATGTATCTGAAGGCTGTGAAAACATGATTGTTAAACCTGACAGGTAAACATCTGTTAGGAGGTCACCTGCAGAGTTTTTCTCTTTAAAATTCGAAGTCTTTCCTGGGCTGAAGGAACTTTCCAAAGCAGCTCTTTCTATGTTAAGAAACTTTGTTGTATGAGGCTACTCCATTAAGTGACTTTTTTTTTCCTTTTTTCAGAGAAAGTTTCATTGTGCAAATTTGACTTCCTGGCCTCGCTGGCTGTATTCCTTATACGACGCCGTAAGTAACTCACCTTCCACTCTTTGCTCCTGGGGCAGCAGGGTCATAACCAAGGGCCACTGGGACGGAACGCAGGCTTCCGTGCCCAGTGGGGTTGCACATTCAAAGCCAGTGCCGTTTGTCACATTTAAGGAAAGCGACAGGGACCAGAGAGACTCCAGGTAGACTTTGCCTTCAATGTGTAGAGTTTTTGGTTTTCCCAGTTTCTTATGCCTCGTAACTTCAGCACAAGATACGGAAATGCTTTAGGGTTGATCAAGCATTTGAAATCCTTATGGGTCAAGTGGTCATCACACTTAGAAAATTAAAGAATCCTTTCAGTGCCTTGTACTTTTCTAAGCAAATGTAACGACTCTGTCCCCTGCTCGCTGGTGAGCGCACCAGGGGGCACACCCACCCCTGACTTTGCTGACCCTCCCGTCCCAGGCAGCCTCACCCCACCCTGCAGAACCCAGAGAGGCAGGCTGCTGGAGCAGGTCGGAGGTCTGCGTTTTTAGACAGACTGTCCGCAGCCTGATTTCTGTCCCTTGTGTGGTTTGGGGCAAATTACTTGAGTGTCTGAAATGAGGGGGCTGGTGGCTGTGACCCTTCACCTGCAGCACACAGTCGGCACACACCCCCTTCGGGGGTTGGGCCGCCCCGGGCCGGCCACGTCCTGGGACAGCAGCCCCAGGGGGCTCCGCACGCCGGCCAGTGCACGGCACCGCAGGGAACGGCAGCTCACTGCCGCCGCCCGACGGACGGGGTGCTTTTGCACACACTGGTCGAAAGAGGAAGCTCTCTCGGGTGGTGAACAGGAAGTGCCTGTGCAGTTGGCGGGGGCCTCGGTCAGGGCCGGGGGCGGAAGTGGCTTGCTGGGGGCGCGGTGGGGAAGGCGGTGCCCGGCAGCCGGCGCACCTGCCAGGCCTCGCCAGGGCTTCGATCGTGTCCCTGCGGGAAAGCAGGTGTTAGAATGGAACTCAGCTGACCGTTCACGGCTTACGCTGCCACTCATGAGGTTCTGGCTTCGCCAAAGGGGGTTGGAAACAGGGCGGGGAGTCGGAGGAGTCCCTGCACCTTGTCACGGCCGCTTGTCTCGAACCAGGAAACGCTGATGGACAGAATCAAGCAGCAGCTCCGCGAGTGGGACGAGAATCTGAAGGACGACTCGCTGCCTTCCAACCCCATAGGTGCGAGCGGGCGCTTCCTTCCTGGGGCCGGAGAGGTCTCGCCGAGGGAAGCGAATTAGTTCCTAGCAAAACCCCAAATTTTAGTTTTTTTAGCGAGTGTTTTAGTTTTGAAAAGCATACTTTCTTTTGCTTTGAATGGTTATAGAAAATGTACGTTTAGTTGAGCATGTCAGAGTTCTCAAACTCTGTGAAGGCCCCGATTTCCAGCAAGGGTTCCCTAGCAAGCTCAGGGGTGGCCACTGGCTCCCGTGCCGGACCCTCCCCGAGAGCGGCTCCCCCCACCTGCGCCTCGCGCTGCGGGGGCTCCCACACGACCCCGCTCTGGGACCTGCCCCACGTCACCTGCAGGTCTGTCCGTGAGGTGCCGCTCAGCAGATGAGGGCCCTCCGACCTGCGTTAGATTTTGTGTTGGGCTGAAAGGGAGGCACGCACTGAAGCAAGTGCAGGAGAGGTTACATTCCGGAACCTCCCGAGAGCACCCGCAGGCACGTTCCCACGGTGTCATGGGCAGGCGAGGCGTGCTCTCCGGGAGCCCTGCAGAGACGGGCCCCAAGAGCAGGGTGTCTGCTGCGCATTCAGACCTTGAACTCCCCCCCCACCCCCCCCACCCGCGTCTCTTCAGACTTCTCCTACAGAGTAGCGGCCTGTCTCCCCATCGACGACGTGCTCCGGGTCCAGCTCCTCCGGATCGGCAGCGCCGTCCAGCGCCTGCGCTGTGAGCTAGACATCATGAACAAGGTGAGCGGTGGGGCCGGGTGACATCGGTGTCTGCTGCATCCGGGGCGCCAGGGTGCTGTATGGGGACCCCGCAGCCCCTGCAGGGCCTGTCAGTCCTGCCACCAGGAACCCGGGAAATGGAAAGGCAGTGGGGGCATGTCACTGGGGACCGTAGACGGAAGCTCGAATTGTTACGCACTCGCCAACCCTGGGTCCCTTTGTCCAATCAGCGTCACCCGGACTCGTGGGCCACCGTGGTCGGGTGTGTCAGGTGCTGCGTCTTTAGCCAAGGGTGTTGGTTTTGCGAGTGAGTGTGCACGCCCTGGCGCGGCTTTCTGACCGCCTGCGAGGTCACATGGCCACGTGGGTGCGGCTCCCCCACTGACCCCCTCTCACCTTTCAGTGCACGTCTCTCTGCTGCAAACAGTGTCAGGAAACGGAAATAACCACCAAAAATGAAATATTCAGGTGAGATGCTCCCGTTTTTGTAAACTGGAGCCCACGCTCCCAGAATTTCCTCCCCTGGTCAGTTACACTCAGCCAATGAACGGGGAGGGGTGGGTGGTCCCCCCAGGGCAGGGCCCCAGAGCTGAGCAGTGGCAGCAGCATCTTGGGGGGCTGCGCAGTCCATCTCCTCAGTCCTTGTTGGGGGCTGCGCTGCAGACTGGGTGCAGGGCCTTCCGCGCTGCCTCCAGCATCGTGTGCAGTTCTGCGTTGGGTGTGCCGTGTGGGCCGCGGGGGGGCAGGGCACACCTGGGACGGGGCAGCGTGGCCTCGCATATCCGAGTCAGGATGGGCGCATTGCCCTCTGCAGCGCGGTGGGCCGCACGCCCTCCGGACCCCGGACCCCGCGGAGCTGGGGGCCCTGCACCAGACGTCTGCGGAGGGGCGGAGAACTGGTGTTCCCTTTGCCTCTGGTCACTGGGGAACACTCAGACAGCAGGACCGCTGACCACTGCCTCCTGCTGGCAGTCGGAGGCTCTGACGTCACGTACAAGGGACCAAGGAGTCGGAAACGATTGCTCCTGTAACCCCAGTCCTTGGTCCATCTGTAAGCGCCCTTAGACCCAGTGCCCTGCCCCCGCGCTGACTGACGCCCTGCGCCGCTCTGTCGCACGCAGCCTGTCCCTGTGCGGGCCGATGGCGGCCTACGTGAACCCGCACGGCTACGTGCACGAGACGCTGACCGTGTACAAGGCCTCCAACCTGAGCCTCGTCGGCCGGCCCTCCACGGAGCACAGCTGGTTTCCGGGGTAAGGCCTGCAGGCAGCTTGTCCCTTCTGCGGTTTTGCCTTAATGGGGAAGAGAACCGGGTTCCCAAGCAACGTAGCCAGCGTGGTAGCGCCAAGCGGACCCTGCAGTCGGCAGTTCTGTCAAACGCCCTTCCTGTCACAGTTAGCGGCTGGGGGCGGGTGTGTGCATTCTCCCGTGGACTGGGACCCTGGGGGCCTGAGCCTGCGGCCGCAGCTCCCCCCGCCCCTCCTGCGAGTCCCTCTGCCCCATCGGCTTCCAGAACCCTGTTGTTTGTCTTTTCATCTGGATTCTGGGCCCATTTTTTTTTAAGAGACAGAACGAGCTGACCAGGAATTAGCATTTTACTCCGTTTCCAGACCCAGAGTCATGTTACTTGGCTTGTCCAGTCCTGACACCCTTTTTAGCCCAAGAACTAAAACTAGCATTAACTCACTACTGTAAATGCTGAACGTGGGAAATGCTTAGGGGAAAATAAGGAAATGGTTGCAAGTCCACGGTTCAGTTTACTTTCCTTAGAAACAGGAATGCCGTGGCTCGTACTTCTCACAGAACCGTCCGTTTCAGAAGAGGGGCCTTCGGCCGTTTTTCTGTCGCACATGAGAAACGCGCCTCCCCCCACCCCCAGTGCACCCTTTCCCCCGGGGCTGCCTCGGCCCTCCCGGCGGGGCCCTCCTTCCCCGCAGGACCCACTTCCCCACGGAGCCCTGCCTCCCGAGCCCTGAGCTCGGGCCAGGGCAGCTGGAAACCCTCTCCGTGGCTGCGGTGACCGGGTAGGACACTGGGCAGATGAGAGCGCAGCGCCTCCGCTCCACTCGGCGTGCAGAGCGTGGCCCGAGATGTCTTCGGAGGAGGGTCCCGGTGGGAGCTTGAGGCGCAGACCTGTTCCCTTGGCTGATTCTGTCCCTGAACTCGTAGGTTTGCCTGGACGGTGGCCCAGTGCAAGATCTGTGCCAGCCACATCGGGTGGAAATTCACGGCCACCAAAAAAGACACGTCGCCTCAGAAATTCTGGGGTCTGACGCGCTCTGCTCTGCTGCCCACCATCCCCGACGCCGAGGACGACGTGGGCCCGGACAAAGTCGTGCTGTGCCTGTGAGCAGGCGCGGCGTGGGCGGCGCGCTCAGCGGGCCGGTGTTCTGACGTCGCCCGCTCTGCAAACCTGCTGCTGCTGGGAACCCAGGTCAGAAGGCGCATCGGGGAGGGGCAGCTGCTTCCCCCGACGGTTTTGGAGACTTAAGACTGAAACACGGGGTTGAAGAGGACGCACCACAGCCTCGGCCACCCGGTGCTCAGGCGCACCGCTTCCGTTGCTGCAAGCCCGGGCCATGGGCTGTGACGTTGGGCGGCCCGTGGCTGGGAGGACACGGCTTCCGGCACGAGAGCGCGGAACTTGCTGCGAGGCAGCGTGCGGGCGGTGCCTGGTGCCTGCTCCCTGTGCCAGCGCAGGGCCCATGGGCCAAGCCGCCCGTGAGCACCTGCTCCTTCCCGAGAGGGGCCGGGCGGCGGTAGCAGTTAAAGCCCGGAAGGTTCTGTTCTTTCAACTGTTAGTTTCTGTGAGACACTGACTTGTAAACTTCAAAGATATCAGAGTGAAAACACGCAGTTTGAGCCCAAACACAGTGCTCGCTGTCTTCCGTGTCCGTTGGTAGGAGACCCCACATGATGCACGTTTGCGGGGCGTGTGCGCGCTGTCCCGGCTGCAGTCGGCGCCCACAGCCCCCACCCGCCGACAGCCCCCTCCCCCCCCCGCAGAGGCTGCCAGTGGCTGTGGTCTCAGGCTGCTCTGTTCAGCGTCGGTTGGAGAAAAAAAGCAAACTCCAAGGGCAGAGCTGAATTAACCGCGTCCTCTTGTTAAAGTGACGCACGCTACCTGCTCGCACAGGCCACTCAGGTGTGCGTGGTGATGCTGAGGTCAGGCCTCCCGACAGGCCAGGGGGGCTGCTGACCTCGGCCTCCTCCTCTGAGGGCGTGGTCCACCTCCCTGCCTGTCACTCGCTGTGGGTTTGCACTTCCCTCACCACTTCCCACAGCCACCAAGACGGCCACCAGAGTGAGGCCACGGCTGACTTGGAGTTCCCGAGGGCTCAGCCCGGCAGCAGCTGCTTTCCACCCGTGCACTGGCTCTGACGGCCCAGACCGTGAGCCCTGGGCCGGCTGCCACTGCGTGCTCAGGTGCGGAGTGTGGGCGCAGCCCCAGGAAGGCTGTCGGCCTTCGGCAGGCACTCGCCTGTCCTGGACGCCACAGCTGTCACGGTCCCTGAGCTGGGCTGCTTGCTGCTGCTAGTGACAGCCGGGTCCACGAGAGGGCTGGTCGTGCACCCACCACCGCACACTGCCTGCTGCCTTGGGACCCCAGGTCCTCGGGGGGCAGGGCAGAGTGCAGCTGCACCCCGAGGTGCCGCCACCTGGGGAGGGCGGGACACACCTCTCGGAGTCCACAGTGCGTACCAACCACAGATAGCGTGCACGTGGCACTGTCCCAAAGCGTTGCACACAGGACACCCAGACCTCTGTGCAGCCCCCTCGGCACGCCCCTGCCCCGGCATCCGGGGCTGGGCCAGGGTCTGTCTCCGCGGCACTGCAGCACACAGGGGGCACCTCCCGGATGCCCAGCACCGCTGACCCGTGTGAGTGGCTGTGAGCCGCCCTCCCTCGTGGAAGCCTGGGTGACCCTGAATGCGCTCACCGCCCTCAGCCAGGCTCGGACAGAAACGCTGCCGTCTGCTGGGGCGGGGCCTGCTGCCCAGACCTGAGGGCAGCTGCAGGGTGTCACACCCAGTGCCAGACAGGAAGTGCTCTGAGCTGTCCGCCCGCTTCCCCACGGGAAGCACGTGGGGCTCGGAGCCTCAGGGAGCACAGGCACCGGCCTGCTCACGGAGGCCGTGCCCAAGGCCACGTCCTCCTAACGGGGCTTTCCACTACACGCTGACCCACGCGTCCCAGCACCTGGGCTGCAGCGGGCCGTGAGGTTTAGAGGGCATTTTGTGCACATCTGTCAGCTACTTTCAAGTACAAGTTTATTCTGCAGTTCAGGTAACCACCAACACTCATCATAGACAGTCGGGTACAATAACCCAGCGACTTCCATTCCAGACACCCAGAAGCTTCTCCTCAACACGCTGATCCCAGCACAGCCCCATGTGGGGGGACTGACGCCAGGACGGGCTGAGCCAGGCCAGACCAGCCACACCTCTCGGTGGGAGCTGCCCACGGGGCAGAGAGGGCTCAGCGCTGGGGGTCGGGGCAGGGGGCGGCGGGCTTCGGTGCAGACCCGGGGTGCGGGCGTGCTCACACGCACGCAATTTGCATTCTCCCCAGGAGCCCTCTCAGCCGTGTTCCCTCCCACGCTCCAGTCTCTCAGATCTCACCGAGGGGGAGCAGAGAAACAGCCTTACCCAGCCGCCCGGCAGCCTGCTGGGGGGGGGGGCCCGCGGGCTCAGGTCTTCTTGACGAAGCTCAGCAGCTCCTCCTTCTCCATCCGGTAGCCACTCTTCTTCCACTGGTCTCGCAGCTGCTGCAGCAGCGCCCCGATCTCCTTTCCGGAGGAGACGCCCGCCCGCCTGAGGTCGTGGCCGCTCACGGGGAACGGGGGCACGGACCAGCGCTGCAGCTCCCGCAGGAGGGCGTGCTGGCCCTGGTACTTCAGCAGCTCGGACACGCGGGCGGCGGCGTCGGGCTCCCTGCACTGAGGCCGCATCAGACAGTGTCAGCGCGCCTGCCAGGGCCCGCCTGAGGGCCCACCCGATCCCGGGGGACGCGAACGCCTGTGGGGACGCTCCTCCCACCTAAAGTGAGCGACACCCGCAGAACACAGGGGTCTCGGCCTCGCTGTCGGTGAGGACGACGGGCGGGTGCACACTTACATCGATGAGGAAGTCCTGGTAGGGCTTCAGCGGCTCCGAGGTGTCTGTCGCTTTCACTAGGTCTTTCCTGTACTTGACGATAAACAAGCCAAGGTTCTTCTCTTCTTTCGAGATCTTCAACCTCAAATCCAGCTTTGTGACATCATCCTGCGCTTTGAACAGTGAGGCCAAGAGCGTCATTGGCTTTGGTGAAAAACCTTCCACGTTTTTACTGACTTTGTCAAATTCTTCCAAACTTGCACCGGCAGGTAAGCCTGTAGCAGGGACAGAAGCACGTTTCACCCACTTCACAGGGGATGAGTTTAATGAGCCCCAGACGCTAAACCAGTCACGGTCTGCTCTGCAGGGGCGCCCCCGGTGAGGGCTCAGCGCCCACCCATCCCATAGGGCCCCCGCCCCTCACCCTGCAAACCGAGGGCCGTCCCGAAGCGTTGGTGCCCGTGAGCCAGCGGCAGCAGCAGGGCGGGGAGGGGGCGGTCACACCCGGGGACACAGTCCAGCCGCCAGCTGCTGCCCCCTCTCTGCTGGACAGCCGCCGGACGCCCACCCCCTCCAGCGAGTCCCCGTCTGAAACACGCCGAGTCTCCCAGCAGGGGGTGCACCCGAGACGCCCGCTGCTCCCCTGCACTCGGCTCTGACAGCCCCCAGACAGCGCCGGCGCCTGTCGCTCCCACGTGCCCTGCCCGCGCTCCCCCACCGCCGCTCTCAGCCCTTCACACGGAGACGCTGATATTCTCACTGTTTTTAGGTTCGGGAACTCAGCCACGTTCCCGAGCTGCTCAGAGGCCACTCTGCGCCACGAGCCTACACCGAGTTGTCCCCACTTGTGACAAAACGGTTCTACCCTGTCCTCCAAGTTCTCCTCTGAGAAACCTTACCCTAAGCTAAACGCACTTCCCTTGGGAAATGTCCCGCGGACGTGTCCCGCTCCCGGAGACGCAGACGCACTGCCCCAGGCCTCACCGATGTGGGGAGCCACGTCCAGGTCGTAGATGAGGTGGATCAAATGGTTCACATGGTTACCGACGAGAATCTTCTTCAGCTCCACCCAAATCCTCTCCCCCGACACCCCAGCCAGGCCTTTGGCGTTGTCTGCAATGGCTTCCAGAGTCTCGGGGTCGTGGGCGTCGGGCGTGTCCACAATTCTCCCGTAAAACCTACAAGGCAAAACCCCCCAGTGCAGTTACCTGCTGGCACGCCCACCCGCCAGCACAGCCGCTCTTCCACGCCAACGGCACCGTGCACACCTACCGAGCCGCAAGCAGCAACCGGCCGGCACCTCGAGGGGCCCTGCAAAGCGCACGGTTGGTTCCCCACCTTCCCTTTTCTCCTGCTGAGAAAACTCGCCAGCCGGGGAAATACAAGAGCCTTCTCGCAGCTGGCAAGAACCAGGCCTCCCGAGTCACGGCCACTTCCCGTCCCGGCCCGAGCTGGCGCCGCAGGGATCGGTAACGAGGAGCGCTCTGCGAGGCGCCCCCCGAGACTGAACGCCGCCGGCCCGGACACCCTGGCCCTGAAAGCTGGCCCGGCCGCCTCCCGGGCGGGACTCACAGGGAGTCTCGAATAGGACACACCGGTCACTGACGCTGCGGCGCACTTCACGGGGACTCGGGGTCAAAGCCTCGAAGTGCGGGCGTTCGATTCACTAGTGTCGCGTTAAATGGCTAACTGGCCGGTCTCGGTCTATGTTCTACCATTTCTAAGAAGGGGCTTGGCAAATACTGAAGTTTGGAGGAATACTGTTGACAAAGGTAAGATGTTAGGGAGCATTTTGAGAGTCATCCAAAATTATTACTACCAGACACAAAGCAGCCAGTCAGCAGAGTTTACGAAAAGGTCGTTGCAGGCAGAGTGTAAGGCGATGGTACCCACACCGCCACCCAGACGCACTTCCCTCACCAAGCTCACACGGGGGGGTTCCCACGAACCCACACGCAGCCACGGGCCCCCACTCCCGCCTCTGTGTTCGGGCACCTCGAACAGGGCGGGCCTGCGGGCGCCCGCACAGCTGTGTAAAGAAAGGTCAGCGCAGGGAACGCTTGATCGGAAAGATGGACATTAAAAAATGACTCAAAGCTGAATGCTACGAAAGGTCACGCAATGGAATAGATGCGGGTGTGTTTCGGGAAAGAGAACGAGAAGTGACTACACAACAACACACAGAGCAGCAGCCCCTTATCTTCAGGGACACGCCTACGCCCCACAGCAGGTTCCCACGGGCACTGCCGACACGCGGCGTTCCTCCCCACCCGCGCGCCCCTGATGGAGGCGACTCACGAGCCAGGCACAGCGAGAGCCCCTGGCCCCTCTCGGAGGCGCCACCGAGTGACTAAGGGGCGGGGCTGTCTGCAGCCTGGGGCCGCCAGGCAAGGGGGACGGAGCGCTCGCTCGGGTGTCGCCATGCAGAGCTGGCCCTCAATTTAAAGTCTATGAACTGTTTATTTCCGGATTTTTCCATGTAACATTTTCTGGTGTGGCTGAACACAGAAAACCGGGACTGTGGAAAGCAAGGCCGTGGGCGGAGGACCCCGCAGCTCAGTCCCCACTGCAGACAGACACTTGGGAGGCCACCGTCTCATACATGGGCCTGCTCAGCGCTGTGCCCCGTCAGGACTGCAGTCTGGTGGTAACTGTAAAAGCGGAATCACTAATTTTCAAAAATTCTTACCTAAAATACCGTAAAATTCTAAGGTAATCCTCTTGTATCCTCTTTTTAGCATGTCCAACAAATCTCACTTTCTTGTTTTTTAAATCTTCATAACCATTAAAGTAGTCGTATAAAGTGCCGTCAAAGCCTGTTCGTTGGGAAAGGGGAGAAAAGCGACCATGAGCAAAATACTGGAAAGCGACCTGGAGGGCGTCTACAACGAAGTCTGACTCAGCCGTGAAAAAGGACCCACGCCCGCCACTCGTGAGTGGGGTGGGCCCCAAGGGCATCAGCTAAACGGAGTCAGTCGGACAGAGAAACAAGCACCGTGCGACCTCACTCACAGGTGGAAACTGAGGAGAAACACAAAACCAAGCTCACAGAACAGAACAGGCTGGGGTCGCCAGAGACGGGTGGCCTGGATGAAATGGGGGGGGGGGCACGAGTACACTCCCCAGGCTGTTTTGGTCCATATGGCATTTTGGTGTGCACGGAAAATTTAAAAGGCTCCAGAACAAAAAAGAAAATAAAAAATGAAAAGAAAAAAATGCAGGTAAACAATAACAAAAATCTGATTACAAAGTAACAGATGTGGCGCATCTGTCTCAATGTCATTTTCTTCATGAAGAAACTCAACTCTCTCTGGTGAGTATGGAGGTATTAGGTCTTTTTCAAAAAAGATCAAAATTTGGAGGAAAAACCTTGGATATTTGTCAAAAGTAAGAGAAACACAGTAACCAGAAATGCCAGAACCAGGAAAGTTCCCTCCAGTTGTTGGAGAAAAGCCTGAACAAAAAGGGCTAAGAGACTGGTGAGTATCACACGTGTGCACTGGTCCTGCTCTCAGTGACCCTTCTCTTGCACACACGGGAATGAGAGTGAGCCGGGCGGTGCTGGCAAGGGCAGCGCGCAGGGAGGGGGCCCAGGCCAGCTGCACGACTCTGAGCCAGCCACGTGGGGGCGGCAGCGTCTGCTCCGTAGGGTTGGTGGGGAGAGTCCGGGCAGCGCAGGGCCTGCGACAGCGCTGGGCGCATTCTGCGGGGTTGGGCGACACCAGCGACCAGGAGAGACAGCCGGCTGGCTCCCATTTCCAAGGCACAGGGCCTCGGAAGAAGAGCCCTTTGCTTCTCTGTTTTGGTTAAGGTTCGGAGGAGAAGGCAGCCGGGAGGCCATGCCGACCGCGAGCTGACCTCCGTGAGGACGGCGGAGGACAAACAGGCCCCGGGAGTCTGACACTTCAGGGAGAGGGACAGGGACCGCCTGGCGCCCTCGGGCGATGACTCCCCAGGGGCTCGAAACCCCAAGCGCAGGTCCTGGCTTTCTGCGGCCTGAGCCACAGCACTCAGCGTCTCTGAGCCGCTGGGCTTCCTCCCTGCGGGGCTCCGCCCACCCCGCGGGGCTCCCGGAGACCAACACGGGGACCAGCGGGTGCTTCAGACCCTGCCTGTCCCTAACGCTGTCAGCCGTGGGTCCCCCGGCAGGAGGCGAACCCTGTCACCTCGCCCTTTCCCTATGACCACTGTCACAGTGTGGGTTTCGATACCGGATGCTTCGCCTCTTTTCTAATCCAAAGTCTGAAACGTGAAGGGCTTCCCTGAAGCCTCAAGTGCAGAGAGCAAGGCTTCAGTCATGGGTCAAACATGAACCTGCTCCCGCCAGGGCCACCCTGCTTCCGTGAACGGGGGGAGTGGACACGAACACTGGGCGTTCCCGCCCGCCAGACTGACCAGCCAGAGGACTCCCACATACCCTCCCCCTCCCCGCAGAGGAGGCGTCTGGCCGGCAGCAGACTATGCTCGAGTGGGAGCCACGGCCGGTGTGGGTGGGGGGCCCGGGAGGGAGAGGGTGGACACTCGCCCTGAGAGCGCGCCCCGCGGGGGTGTGCCTCAGTGTGTGTCAGTGCGCACACTCACGCTCATCCACACATCCAGGTGCGGTGACCGAGCGAACACTGACCGACAGTGTCCGAGCGCCTGCGCTGCTCTAAGGACTGAACTCCCGACTGCGGGGACCCTCACGACGACCCTGGCAGGGAGCCGGCCTCAACGTCCTCGCTTCTCAGCTGCTGAGTGACGGCTCGGGCTCTGAACCAGGGTCTGGGGTCCAGGCAGCTGTGAGGCTGCGCCACACGGCCTGCTGGGAGCCACCGGGCGGCCGCCCCAACCCCCTGCCGCCCCCGCACCCACACGTGACCCTCCTGAAGGACGGCGCTTGCGCGCACGGGCTGGTGGCCGGCGTTACCCAGAAACATGGAGTTGATGGTGAGGTCCCTGCGCTCGGCGTCCTTTTGCCAGTCGGTTGTGAACTCCACCTCGGCATGTCTCCCATCGGTGACAACGTCGATCCGCAGCGTGGTAATCTCAAAGTTCTCGTTGTGAAGCTGCAATTAAATAGTTTTTAAAAATTAGTATTTGGTGTCCCTGGATGGACAGAAAAGACACGCGAGTCCCGACAGGACTTCCTTCCTCCCATTTCGAGTCAGCGAGTGCGCACAGGCCTCGGGACAGGAGGGCACCCCCAACACTCAGAGACGGAGCCAAAGCATACGTTTTAAAAATCGTAAACCCTTCCTAGCTGAGGAGGATGAGTCTGACCTATGAAACGGCCCTCGGACAAGCGAGGCGCGGCAAGGAGGAGCCTTCGACGGCGCCGACCGACTCTTCCCTCTCGGACCAGGCTCCTCCGTGTGACGCCGCTCCGCAGACCTGGCGTTGGCATGGAAGGGCTGAGCCTCGGTTCACGGACCGTGCACCTCGGAGCGGGGGGCTGTCTGCAGCCACCAGAAGTGGTGTGACTCCGTGAGGTGGCACACACTGAGCCGTGACGTGCAGGGCCGTGCACACATGAGCAGGAGCCATGGAGCAGGAGGGACGCGTGTAAGGGGCAGCGCGCCCGACGGGCACACACTGGCACGAGGGGTCGATGCCAGAGGGCCTCCCAGGCGCAGCAGCAGCAGCCGGGAGCCTCCGCGGAGGGCCTGGAAGCCACGGCGCGGCCTGGAAGCCACTGCGCAGCCTGTTCCAGAATTCCTGTCCATCTTGTGCACGTGCCTCCCTGCAAACCGGCTGGTCCGCCTGCACCACCGAATCCCAGAACCTGGGGACCTGGGGCACCCGTTTCCTCCGCAGGCAAGCAGTCGGGATGGGGTGGGGAACTCGAAGACAGACTCCCAGAATGTCCGCTCACCCAGAGGACTGGGCAGGGGCTGCCGGAAATGCTGCCCTAAAAACAGGCACAGCTTGGGGTGGCAGACGCAGAGGATTGCGGGTGTGAACACCCTGCCGAAAACAAGATGAAGTAAAAAAAAAAACCAACAGGCCCGGCCCCAGCCTGCTCCCCACGTGGTCTTCACAATGCTAATCAGCAGGCCTGGGCTAACCCGGGTCCCCCTGGGGGCTCCTAGGACCTCCCCCAATGACAAGGCTCGCAGCAGCGAGGCCGACCCCTGGCCTGCGGGCGGGCGCTGCCCACACGCGACAACAGTGGAGCTC
The DNA here is from genome assembly GCA_004027475.1 of Anoura caudifer. Lineage (NCBI taxonomy): Eukaryota > Metazoa > Chordata > Mammalia > Chiroptera > Phyllostomidae > Anoura > Anoura caudifer. The sequence goes on from PVKU01002877.1 coordinate 63,366, forward strand.
GCCGGGCACTTGCTGCACGAACACTGAGCCCCAGACACAAACAGGGCCCTGGAAGGGCCCCTCTCAGGAAGCCGGAGAAAGACAGAAAGAGCTCGGAGGAAAAGTCGTCCAGGTACCTCCAACCGGTGACCCGGGGGAAGTGAGACAGCGGGAGGCTTTCCAAACAAACGCTCCAGGGGAGACGCCCCCACACTTTACAGGAGAGCAGAGCACGCAGACGGAACAGGACCCCTGGGTGAGCAGGTCAAGGCGACCCCACAGGAAGGAGAGAGATGGGAGTATGAGAGAGAGGGCACGAAAGGTGAAACCGGGTCCATCCCCGTGGTGCATGTCCAGCAGACATCTCGGAGTTTCCAGGGAGAAGACACTTCACAGGGGGCGGAGTCAGGAGGTCCACCCACTAAGTGCCCCAAAGAGTCAACTAGAAATGGATGCAAAGCAAGGCAGACCCTCCTGAAACCAATCAAACACACCAGTGGCACAGGGTCAGGAAGCTCCCAGAGGGCCAGCTGTCAGGTCCCGGGGAGCAGAGCCCGGCTCAGCTGAGCCGGAACAGCCTTCACAGGCCCCAGGGAGGTGGGTCCCTGCTCCGCCTCCACAGCCAACACAGCCAACACTGGGCCCCGAGCGAGGGGAAGGGCCCATGTCTGACGTGTGGCTGCCTCAGGTTTGGGCCTGTTAGAACGAGGGCAGCACCGCGACGCAGGCTGTCGGAGGAGGCGGGGCCCCAGGAGGCAGCGGGCGGCAGGCCTGGACCGTCCGGGTGAGGGCCTGACCCAGGGACTGAAACGTGGCTGCTGGGGCTCACCGAGAAGACTGTGACAACGTGACAGCCCCCGGATGAGCCGAGGACACACACATGGAAAGCGCGTCACACGAAATGCTGTCCACTGCGGGGCACACCAGAAACTCGGTCACAGCACGCCCCCCAGGCAGACCCCCCAACACCGACTCAACCCAACAGCAGGGTGACGCCTGAGAAGCCGCTGCGGTGGGTGTGGGGGCAGGTCACACCCCCTCCCTCCGCAGCTGAAGGTCCGGCCACAGAGACGGTCTGAAAACGACAGGCAATTGCCAGGAACAGGCAGGCGCCTGGGGAGCCCAGGGGCAGCAGGCCCATGTGTGAAGATGAGCCGACAGGAGCTGCCGCTCGGGAGGCTTTTGTTCCTCGCCGCTGATGTAACAAGAAACAGGGGTGCCGGCGGCTGCGCCCCGGAGAGGCCGCGCGGCGACCGCGGACGCCCACTCACCCGGGCCGTGATGGTCCCGTGCTTCTCGCCCTTGTTGTTCACCATGCGGACCCCAGCCGCCTGGAACAGCCCCTTCATCTGCTCAGGCGTGGCCGTGGTGGCGAAGTCCACGTCCTGCGGCTTCACCCCGTTGAGCAGGTCACGCACGGCGCCGCCTGCTATCCGCAGCTCGTGGTTCTCCTTGACAAATAATCCTGAGGAGAAAGGCACTTTCATTTCCAAGTGTTTCTTTTAAGCAGGGGGGGGGGCGTGGCTTTCCAGCCTGTGAGGGCCAGCAGTGGTCCCTGCGGGAGTGTTCCCTGTGGCGCTCAGGCCTGGCCCGGAGGAGGGACGCGAAGGCCTCTGTGGAAGCCCACCTGTGCCATGCGGGGAAGCCCCTGGTCGGTGAGGGGGTTCAGGGACTTTCCTCTAAGCCGCAGGACCAGCCTGTCTTCACTTGTCCCAGCCAACACCAGAATCACCTGTCTCCCCATTTCTCAGGCAGGACCTGTCATACCTTCCTGCAAGCCTGGCTCACACAGGAGCTGAACTGCGGTATCCCAGCTTAAAAGGGGGCTTTAGCGGAAAGAATATTTTTTTAAAGATTTCCTTTCTTGGAGACAGGGTATGCGGCAGAACAAGGGCAACTGACGACAGCTCCCGAAACTGCTGAGGAAGCCCCCCAACCAGACTCATGGACGGCATCGCTGAGCCACTCTGGAAGGAGACTTGTCTTGGGTCACACATTAAATACACTGCGACACGCAATCACAAAGAAAATCTCATAACGTTTGAAGTAAATTTACAGTTTGCGATGGGCCACATTCACAGCCACTGGGCGTCATGCGGGCCGCAGGCTGGACACACCTGGCTTAGAACCTGCAGAGACCAGCTGCATCCAGTAAGGTGCCTAACCTCACCTAACTCGACCCCTAGCCTCATTAGCAGTAAATCCGCACACCTGAGCCACCCCGCTTGGCACCGGAGAGCCCATAAAGGGTCATGAAACGGCCATGCAGCTCTCCCGGGAAATCTCCACCCGGGTCCGGAAAGTCCTGACTATCCCGCCCCCTAACTGCATGCCCCGCCCCCAGACAAAGGAGGCTCAGTGCAAGAAGCAGCCGCTCCTGTCTCCTGCTTCACTAATGAACTCTTTCACTTTAAACTTTGTGCTGCCTCACGTGTGAATTCCTTCCTGCGCGAGGCCAAGAACTCACAGTGGGTCGTGCACCTTCGGGCTCCTGACCCGGGAATGCCTGTATCATCTCCAAACTAAACAGAATCTAAGAAACTTTTAGAATGCAGAAAATAGGTGTGCTTCCTTTCCACATGAACCTGCGCTCGCAGGATGAGTGCTGGGTGCTGAACGCACAGGTAACCAGCATCAAGGCCCGCGGGCCGGCCTCCCCGCACTGCGGCTGTGAGGTCGAAGTTGCCCAGTGCGCTCACGGGGGCGGGCACGAGACCCCGCACTCAAAGTACGGGAGTCGCCACGTGGCTTAGCCCTACAGAAACGCACCACCCCTCCCGCAAACTCGCAGTTCTGATATTGTCATACAGGCAGGAGGGTATCTGCATGCGCCTGTGTGGCAGACAGGACACTTGGGAACTGTGAGAGCAGCACGATTTTACACCGACCTAAAAAGTCATCGGGTTCGAGGACAGGAGAGCAGCTCCAGGGACAGGCTAGCCCAGCAGCCGTCCTAGAGCAGCGGCTCCCCCACCTTCTCTGCACCGGGAGTGACGGGGCAGTTCCCTCCAACTCTCCAGCTGCCCCTCTTCCCCAGGGATTCCAGTTCAGGAGATCAGGTGGGACCCAGCACCGGGATGCTTCCAAAGCTCCCCCGGGGGGTCTGGTGGAAGCCAGGGCTGCACAGCACAGCATACGGACGCCTAACGTGCTGCTGAGGGTGCCGCTAAAACACCCCTGGCTTCCACAGGCAGCAGGGTGGCTGCTCCAGCAAGAGCAGCAGCGACCCTGAGGACAATGTAAGGGGCACAGGCTGGGGAGCGGATAGGGCTGCTTCCTGACGCCTTCCTGGTAAGGTCTGCATGCACCCTGGCCAGGGGACACCGGTCTCTCCTGGCCTTCAAGTTCTAGAAGGCACCTGATCCCAGGGAAGGGATACGTGGTGTCAGAGCCCAGCTCCGCAGTTGTTCTTGTGTGAACGCTGGTGGCGCCTTTCACACCCTCATCCTCCTGCCCGGGAAACCTCGCACCTGCTCCCTAAGGTAGTGGCCCAATACTGGATGGGAGCACTTGGCACACAGAGAGCAGCACACTTTCTACTGGCCACTTCTTGCCTCTTGTAATTTGGCTATAGCTCTGCATTGCCCATAGCAGGTCAGGTCTCTTTCATGAACAACCCGCCCCCTTGTGGTTGAAACGCGCGACCGGTCTCCTGCCGCAGGTACCCAGGCTTCGGAAGCAGAAGGCAGAGGAGTCTCACCGGTGAGGGCCTTCAGCCCTTCCGTGAATAGGGACTGGAACTCCGGGGACTGCAGCTTCATGGTGAACAGGCGTCGTCGCTCCAGCAGGCGCAGTCCAGCCCAGCTACCGCTCGGCCACCAGTGGCGCAGGCACCTCAGCATCTGCGACACAGACGTGCGCGCACAGAGACGAGATTTAAAAGTGGCGGGAAAGAAAGGGGCGCAGCGCGATTTTCTGTATTGCCCAGGAGATGTTCTCTCTTGTTCGGAGAAAAAAGAGTAGGGGCCGGTCGGAGGGCTATGTCCCGGAGGGCTGCGGGGGCAGGGCCTGGGCTCCTAGAGGTCCGCTCACAGTCACCAGACCCTCCGAAGGCGACCGCCGGCTCGGTGACTCGCCCTCCCAGGGACAGCTGTTCTCCCAGGGGTCAGCCAGGCACCTCAGCCTCGCCCCCCACCCCACCTGACATCTCTGGCCCAGGGGGCTTCCTAGGCCTTGTGAACCAAGTGAACGTGCTACCGGTCGTGCAGTTTCCCGTCTCCACCCTGCCCGCGGCTCGCCAGCAGCGCAGCGTTTCCCACGCCAAGTGGCCTCCGGCGGCTGCTGCAGCGAGAACGGCCGGAGAACCGCTCCTGCCGGTGGAAAGCAGGTGTCGGGGGCGGCGCTGCCCGTCCGGCACCAGGGACCGTCCCAGTCCACCGCAGGACAACGCTCGGCCTCCTCCGCCTCCCCTCGGACAATCCGCGGGGACAGTCCCCGAAGCGCCGTCCCCCACACCAGGTGGCGAACGGAGAGGCTCTGCCGCGCGCGGGGCGGAAGCTGTCTGGGGACACCCGGCACGCTCCGTCGGGTTCCGGTTGCCAGAGCGGACGAGTCCGTCTGTCCCGAGGGCTGGCCCCGCGAACGGATGGCCCGCCGCTCCCCGGCCCCCTCCCAGCGCCCCCTCCCGGCCGCGCGCGCCCCCCTCCCGCTCACCCGCCCCGCAGCCGACGTTACTCCAGACGCACTTCCGGGCGGCGGCCTTCGTGGCGTCACTCACGCGCGCCGGCTAACCACCAATGGGAAGTGCCAGAAGGGCGTGGGCGGGGCCGGGCGGGCTCCCTGACTCCGAGGCCCGCGTGCGCGCACGCGCAGCGGGGAGGCTCAGTTGCGCGTCCCCGCGCCCCTTTCCCCGGAGGTGGTCTGGCGCCCGCTTGCGTGGAATAACTGTGTAACACTGTGGTCCGCTGTGGGATGCGACTCTTCACACCTGCCAGCGTTTACCACTGCTCCGTAAACGCTAGCTTGCATCTGCCCGCTCCCGGAGTCTCACTGGACTCTGCACGGGAGGAACGCAGTTTTTAAAGTGATCCTAACCGAAGACACCCGTGGAGACAGAAGCGAGGTGTTCAGGACGCACTCGCTCTCAATTGAGCCCTCCAATCCCTTGAAATTACTGGGCCTATTTTACGTCCCCACCTGGTTTGTGACACCATTCCCTTTCCTGGTCTGGAGGCTTTTGCGGATGTAGGGTGAAGAACTTGCCTTTGACTCGGCTCTCATTTTTTTCCGAAGCAGAGAACAGTGAAAAAAGTGGCAAAGGGGTGGGAGTACAGCCCCAAATCCTTAAATTAGGAAGCTTCCGAGACATTCTACCAATTATCTAAAGAAATAAACGAGCTCTGCGTCTTATAAAGTCTGTGTTTTAATGTTTTTTAAAGTTGTTTCGATAAAACTTTACCTAATTTCTCTAAAATGTTCCTAAAAAATCTGCGCGCGACAGTATTTCTGTGGCTTGCAATGATCGACCGCTTGCCTTCAGATGTGTTAAGTGTCCGGTTTTGAGAAGCCGTACAGAGACTCCGCACTGATTCCAGTAAAGAGGACGTACACCCTGCATATCCCAACTAGACTGACCAAGGAAAATACAGAGGATTCATTGTAGAAGAGTGTATCAGCACAGATACTAACAGAATACAGGGAGGTAGTATGCACCATTTTACACCAACCAATTGGACATTGTAGGTGAAAGGCACAAATTCTTAGAAAAATGCAACTGTTCAGAACTGAAGCAAGCTGAAATTTTAAAATCTGAATAGCTCTTTACTATTGAATTGAATTTTGTTCCACAAATTTCCCACAAAGATAATTCCAGGCCCAGATGGTTTCAGTGGTCAAACTTATCAACCACTTAAGGAAGAAATAACACCAATCTTGCACAATTTTTGTTCAGAGAATAGAAGAGGGAACACATTTCCTTTCATTTGAGGTCAGCATGTGACTGATTATAACCCTGAAGTGTTATCAAAAATGTACAGAGCGATATCACACAAACATAAAAACAAGTATCTTTAGTAAAATATTAGCAAATTGAATCCAGCAAGTTGGGTTAATCAAGTTAGTTCACTTTAAGAATGCAAGATGGATTTCACATTTGAAAACCAATCAGTGTTATTCACCATATTAATAGACCAAAGAGGGAAGAAAACTCTGTAATCATTCCAACAGATGCAGAAGAGAAGCACTTAAAATTCAATGCCCATTCACGATAAAAACTCTCAGAAAATTGAGATGAGAGGAATTCCTCAATTCGATAAAGAGCATCTATAAAAATGTATAGCTAATATACTCGATGGTAAAATAGGGACTTTTCCCCTAACATCAGCAGTAAGACAAGGATGCCCAGCCTCAGTGCTTCTTGTGCTGAGTTTGTAACTGTTAACATAAGGCAAGAAAAAAAAAAATAGGTTTAATGGCTGGGAAGGAAGCAAAAGTGGTCTTTGTTTTACATGACAGTGGTCTACACAGAAATCACAGGGATTAAACAACTGTTTGAACCAAGAGGTGAATTTAGCAAGCTCATAGGATTCAAGGTTAATATATAAAAATCAATTGTATTTTTATATAGTAGCAGCAAATAGTTATAAATTCTAGTAACTAAAATTATATAGAGATATGCAGATGTAGAATATAATGTAGGGATAAATGTAACAAAAGCAGCTCTATGGTTGGTAATCAAGCATATGTAAAAATATTCAACATCATCAGTCACTGGGGATATGCAGTCACATACTTATTAGTATGTTTAAGTGAGCAAACCTGGCGGGGTGAGGATGTGGAGCGAAGGGAACGCTGTGCACCGTAGGTGGGGTTGTAGCCACTGTGGAAAATAGTATGGAGAATCCTCCAAAAATTAAAAATAGAGCTGTCAGCACTGGCTGGGGTGGCTCAGTGGACTGAGCGCCGGCCTGTGAACCAAGGAGTCACCAGTTCGATTCCCAGTCGGGCACATGCCTGGGTTGTGGGCCAGGTCCCCCATCGGGGGTGTGCGAGAGGCAACCACACATGGATGTTTTTCTCCCTCTCTTTCTCTCTCCCTTTCCCTCTCTCTAAAAATAAATACAGTCTTTTTAAAAAAACAGAGTTTTCACACAATTCAGCAATTCCAGGATATTCATCCAAAGACAAGAAACTATTGGGTTGGCCGAAAAATTTCCTTATTTACTTTTCTGTAAGATGGTTCTAGAGGCACTAAGTTGTCTTCAAGTTCGCTCAGAACAATTTTGTTACAATGTGTTGTGACAGCCGTTGTATCAGCATGCATTTTTAAAAAACATCAAAATTGTTGAATTTTTGTGTAGCAATTTTAATATTGAAGATGGAAAAAACAGTCAACAGTTTCAGCATATTAAGCTTTTTTATTTCAGCTTAATTTCAGGAAAGGTAAAAAAAAAAAATGCAACTAAAAAAAAAAAAAAAGACCTGTGCAGTGTATGGAGAAGGCTGTGACCGATCGAATGAGTCAAAGTGGTTTGCCCAGGTTCCTGCCGGAGCTCTCCCGCTGGACAATGCTCCGCGGTCGGGTAGGCCAGCTGGAGTTGACAGCGATGAGGTTGAGACTTTAGTTGAGAACAATCAATGTTCTACCACGGGGGACAGAGACACGCTCAAAATACCCAGATCCATAAAACTAGTGGTGAAAATGAAAAATGTGTCCTTTCTTTTCGAGGAAAAATTAAACTTTTTGGCCAACCCAATATTTGCCTGAGAGAGACAAAATTTTGTACACACGAAAAAAACGTAGGTGGATGGTTATAATACCCTCATTGATAACCAGCCAAACTTGGAAATAAAACAAATGACCTCCAGCAGGTGAATGGACAAGTAAACGGCGGTGCATTCAGACAATGGAACACCCTCAGCAACGCGAAGGAATGGGTTACCGTGCGCTCGAGCCAAGAAAGCCACACCGAGGGGCTACATGCGGAACAATTGTATTTACACGGCCTCCCGGGAAGGGCGGGACGGAAGAGGCAGAAGCAGTCAGTCGCTGGCAGCAACTGGAGACGGCTGAGGGGTGTCCACACGGAGGGAGGGGCAGCCTGCGGGATGTGATGGAATCTTCTATGCCGTGTTAAGGTGGTTATGACATGAGTGTGTGTGTTTGTGAAACACATAGAACAGCACCCTAAAGAGGGTAAACTTTCCTGCATGTAAATCATGCCTCAACAAACCCGACTAAAGTATTTTCTCTATACATTACTGAAAAACAACTAGAACATGAAATTTTTTTAAATATATATTTTACCCCTGGCTGGGCAGCTCAGTGGGTTAGAGTGTCATCCCAATACGTCAAGGTTGCGGGTTTGATCCCCAGTCAGGGCACAAATAGCTGCAAACTCACCAGTTTTGATAAGGTTTGTTTTTTTTTTAATGCATGCTGGTAGGACAGCTGTCACAGTACAACCTAACAAAACTGTTTCGAATGAAGTGAAAGGCAACCAAGCACCGGTAGGGCTGTCATGTGAAAAAAGAAAAACCCAACCAAACTTTTTGGCCGACCCGACATTTTCCGTGCAGACCCCATGCCCTAAGGTAAATAATACCGTGAACAGAGAAGCCGTTAGGGCCGGCAGGTGTCTGCTCTGCCGTGGAAACCCCACAGCCCCGGGCGCCACTCCGAAGTTAAGAGGGCACATATTATGAACAAGGACAGTCAAGAAAGTGAAATAAATCCAGGTTAGGAACACGCGGGGACGGTCACTGTGTGCGCCGGCTGTAGGCCTTGCCGGTCCCCGGTGCTGGTTTGGAAACCGCTCGCTGCTGATCCGGCCACTCCTCGGGGCTGGTTGAAGGTTCCCTCAGCAGCGGACAGCCTTCGACCTTCTTCACAGTGAATGAGCCCTTTGGTTTCCATGTTTATTTGCATGTCGTGGCCAAAACGTGACTCCTGAAAATGCTCAGTCCTCTCCTCGTTCCTCTGAGTTTTGGTGGTGCTCCTTTGAAGCCGACTCACTTCTGCAAACAAGAGAGGGAAGTGCCGGCCTGTGCCCCGCGGTGGTGGCCGCAGTCGGGTCCCCCGTCCCTTCCGCGGGCGTTTGCCTGGTGTCTGCTGCGTGCCCCTGGCGTGTGAAAACTCCCCAGCCCGGCTCCTGCCCAGCCCCGTGCGCCTGGAGCAGCGCCAGGCGCTGCAGGAGCTCCTAGGTCCTCGCAAACACCGCGACGCATTGTGCCAGGGAGGAAAGGAGGCCCCGGGAGGCCAGTTGGGCTGAGGTCGCGCAGTCAGTCCGCACAGCAGCAGGACCCACGCCCCTAAGTTCAGACTCCCGCTACACTGCCCGCAGGTGGACGCTGGAGAAGGGCCGGGAGCATCCTGCAGGGCCCGCCCGCCACGGGACGACATTCGGATTTCATTTTCCCGGTAACGCAGGGACACGGAGGGCCTCTTGGTGGGGGTTTCACGAGTCCCTGTGTGTCTCCTGCCATTAGCCTGGTGGCAGCGTGGAGCCAGCAGGGTGGCCGTGGGGCGTGGCTTCCCACCTGCCACCTCACAGTGTGGGGTGGGGGTGGGGGTCAGAAGTCTCTCATGGGTCCCCAGGGCTGCGAACCTCTGCAGGCACCTGGGGAGAGAATCTGTTCTTCTGTCTTTTCGAGCTTTTAGAACGTCCTTCCTCCACCCTCGAAGCCTCCCCGAGCTCCCCACTCTTCCCTGAGAACCTTGCTCATCTCCCCATGGTGGCGGGGGGGGGGGTCCTCCACTTAATCCCAGCCACAGAGATGTGTTTGCGGGCTCTGGGAATTTGGGGGCCATGATCCAGCCGCTGCAACCCCCGAGGTTGCACATTAACGATGGGGGCTGGTGGGGGGGGGGGAGGCACAGGGACACCAGGGACTGTGATGTCCGGAACAACCGATCGGCCCGTGGCCCATCCATCCATCAGCTACGCCCACCCCAGTGAGTACACTTTGTGCGTGTTCCTTCGCGGCTGGGGTTTCCGACAGACGGTTTGACTGCAGGTGAAAACAGCGCCCCCTTCGGGCCCCAGGTCCCCAGCCCCCCGCCGGGACCTCACTCCCCGCGCCCCCAGCATCAAGGGCCCCGATAACATCAGCGCTGCTCCCGGCAGCCTTTGCAAATAGGACAGAGAAGGGAGGAAAATACTCGACGAAAGGCGGCGAATTCATGGCGACAGCGTCAGGCCTCTTGGGGGAGGCAGTCGGGGCAACGTTCAGACAAGTCAGACGGAAACGTCCGTGCGTCCTAATTTTAGTGTCTGCACGTGTGGCGGCGGGCGGAGGCCTGACCTCGGACCCACAGCCCGCCCCGTTTCTGTTCTCTGCAGACTGACTCATCTGTTTAAAAGAACGCGTGCTGTTTCAAGAATGTGTTCTTTGTTTGAAACAACGAAAAGTACCTGTTTGAAGAAAAAGCCATCCCCGCGCTTTGCTCTCAGAAACGTTTAACAGGGGCCGGCTGCAGGTTGAGGCCTCGGAGAGAGCACCAAGGTGCTTCCCAGCACAGGCAGGGAGGCAGCCTTCCTTGGTGCCTGGGGACCCCCGCACGCGCGCACGCAACCTTATTTTACACGGCAGAGCACATGGACAAAGCAATTTTAGGTGTTCTGAAATTTCATACTGGGTCATTAATTTTAAAAGATGGGACTTCAATACTAGCTACAAGAACAGCAGCCCAAGGGTAAAGGCAGAATAAATAATCACCTTCGTAATTGTGACTTGTCAGCAGCCCCGGGTCAGGACCACGGGGGTCAAACCAGATTCCTCCCGGTGGGTGGTCTCCCCAGCCGGTCTCTCCCTCAGTTCCAGGTGTGCATGGAATTAATTCCCCATCAGCACCACGCAATGCCTCTTCTGTCTTGACAAAGCCAAGCTGAGTGAAATGAAGGCCCGTCTGCAGAGATGGACACAATGTTCCCTACGATGTGAAAACGGAATACAGACAAGTACATGCTGCAGTGCAATGGGGTGGGGGGGGGGAGACAGAGAGAGATCTTCCCATAGAGGATGATGTTCAGGCTGGATCTGAAATAATTTTAAGTTTCTTAAGAGGAACCCCACCCCCACCCACCAAATAAGGTGTTTAGTCCTTGTTTAGTACTTGTTAGATTGTTTCTTTTAAAACATTGCAAAAGTTATGGAATCCATGTTTCCCCGTGCTAGGCAATAGGAAAGATCACAAAGTAGCCGAGCTGAGCTCACGGAGTCCCTCCCTGGATTCCTGAGAACAGTTACGTCCTACGGAGCCGCTGGCTCCAAATGAGTGACAGATGCTTGGAATGAACCTGAGCCCAGCCTGCGACCTGGAGCCCAGCCAGGTTTAGCCGGAGCCTCAGTCAAAACTCAGACACTTGAGCAAGGAATAAATGCTTATCACCGTGTACCACGCCGGGGTCTGTGGTTGGTTGTTCTGTAGCAATAGCGAACCAATACACCTACCACTTAGAGATAGCCGGGCTGATCGGTTTGGGCATTCGACAGAAAAATGAGATTATGAAAAAACTACATACGGAGACTCCTAGTTTTACTTAACATTTTCCCATAATACCCAGTGTTTTAAAGTTCTTGATACACACTTATGATCCACATGTTTAAAGCTTTAAATTACACATTTCCCTGAACCATGTTTGTATTACTTTTACTATTATAGGTAAAAATACAGTGAACTCACGCCCTCTGCCTCTCATAGACTTTGGTCTATATTTCACGCTATTTCTGCGGAGTGGATTTCCGGAAGGAAAGACCTTTGTGAGCGTCTTACCCAGAGGTCCAGGCAGACCCACCGAACCCCGATCTGCACATCATCCCCCCTCCTATTTCCATCTCTGCGATTCAGCCAAACCCACATTGCTCCACTTCTTGAGAGACACGATCCCATTGGATTTCCCTTTATGGAAAACCGTGTGTGTGTGTGTGTGTGTGTGTGTGTGTGTGAGAGAGAGAGAGAGAGAGAGAGAGAGAATTCTTGCAGCTTGTTCTGAAACTCTGTTTGGACATTCACAGTTTATTCTGAAGAAGCAAAGAGCCGCTGCAAAAAAAAAAATACCCAATACAAAGCCACAGCTCTTGCCGTCCTTGTGCCCCTACAGAAACGGCGTGAGGACAGAGTGTGCATGCGTTCCTCCTGACACTGGCATGTGGATGAAGCGTCATGCACCCTTCTGCATGGGGGAGCAAAGTCAGGTCTCTCCTTCCGTCCGGGACAGCACCGGGCCCAGGGCCGGGTGCGCTCAGCAAACACCGGCCGAGTCAGGGAGTGTCGGTCGGAGAGCTCCGGCCTGCTTCGCTGTCCTCACTATGATCAAAAACTATTTTTAAGGCTTCTACAGTGAGTGACCGATAAGTGACATCTGAAATTAGATGTGCAGGACTTTGAACAGGAGGCCAGGTGGCTGACACCACATCTCAACTTTTCCGGGTGCCCGGGAGCCGATGATGGCTCTCTCTCCGCTCCTCCACTCACGTCCCCTTCCCCCAACCTTCTCAGGGCGACTGGAAATGGGGGTTTGGCTTCATTTCAGCAACTGTGAAACGGCCACCTCGGGAAGCCCAGAACATGCGTGGGACGCACGCTCAGCCTTTCGGGAAGCCCCGTCCGGGGTGCCCGCCGTCTGCCGTCTTGCAAACAGGACCCAGATCCCACCTGGCAGCACGCCCCCTGCGTCTGCTCTCAGGGCATCTGGGTCCCCTGCTCCCACTTCTCAGCACTGGCTGAGGGGCGTCATCGCTCAACCCTGGGCTGAGGCTGGGGAGCCCTTCCCACAAGCGGCAGCTACTACCTGCCTCAGAGGCTTCATCTGCCAAGCGTGCCCTCGTCCACTGGCGCCCAGGCCCTGTTACTCGATGAGTCAGCTTTGCTAGTCCATCCCCTTGAGATTCCCCGGACAGAGAAGGGTCAGAGGTCAGGAAAAGCCAGCTGGGTTTACTTAAATTGAAACATACCGAGGGCAGCGGAGGGGTTCCGCCTGGAACAGGAGGGAAGGTCCTGGGCGGGGCTGAGGCCCCCCGTGGCCACTGTCACCGTGTGTCCAGGGCAAGTCCAGGCTGCGGAGGCTGCCCTTCATCCTGCGCAGATCTGGGGACCAGCAGGGGAACCCTGGTGCTGGGGAGGGGCCCAGCCATCATGCTGGCTGGCTCGTGCTCCTCAGGGGTGCTCACGGGAGCCTGGGTGCCAGCCCATCGCGAAAGAAGCTGCTGGCTGGTTCTCCCCATCGCAGCTGCGATGATGTAATCGTGAAGAAGAACTGCCTCTAAGTCAAAACCTACCCTGAGATAAGGTCCTTTGTCAGTGCCCGGCGGCTGCTTCAGAGGCGAGGCCACCACCCTGCTCCGTAAGTGGGGTCCGGGCGGCGGCGGGGTGCAGGGAGCCCTGCCTCGCTCTGTAACCAGGCCCTGGGCTCCCTCCAAACAATCCCTTGGCCTGGAGGAGTGTGTGTGGGGGGGAGTGAGAAGTCACGATTTGTGAATATATGGCCAGCTTTTAAAGCAAAAGGGGAAATAAAACCCACGCGCGTCAGGCGGGACAGAGCTGATAATGATGGTGCTATAAAAGGCGGGCCAGGCTCGTGACGTGGCTTCCGAGGGGGGCATTGCATTCCGTGCAGTGGCCGAGTGGCTGAGGTGTGCAAATCCGTGCAAGGCGAGTCCCGTGGAGACACACCTGCAGCTTTGTGCAGGCTCCCGGGGGAGGCTCCTTCCCCACCGTTCCAGACTCTTTGGGGGCCAAAAGGAGAGTACAGTGTCTCCACGATTTCTTGAAAAGCACGTGAGCTCAGGAGACAGGGTGTAGGATACAATGAAGCAGCCTGGCGGGGAGGTTTCAGAGTTAATCAGGAAAGCTACACATTAACAAAGCACAGCAAGAAGAAGGTGGCAGAGCGAGGCACCGAAGTCACTCACTCCGACTCTTGTTTCTCCCGGGGATGGGGGTGGGGCAGCAGTCCGGGGGTCTTGGGGTTGTCTGATTTTATATGAAACGTGCCAAAACTTGCTGAAAGATCTCACTCAGTTTTAAGTTTGCCGATTTAATTGTTTGTCCAAAGCAACATAAACATATGTCTGTGTATACAGAAGAAATGGATGAAATGAGAAAGAAGGAAAGAGACACAAAGGGAGAAATGACAATCTCTTAGTACTCCGTGAGCCCAAAATTCATAAACACCTGGAAAAGGAGTGTCTTTACAGGCACACTGGTTAACATATTTGATCTTTAATACAGTGAACTATCGTGTTGAGAATTTTATTACCTGGTGCAATTTCTATTTCACGTGAAGGAATATGCCCTCTTTCATAGTTATCAAAAAATACATTAATGTGTGTGGCTACGTGTTAAAAGTCTGTCATTTCAAAACATGATAAAGTTTGGGGAATCACCCACCTCATCTGTCTTCATTACCTGAAAGGCCGCCGGGGGACATTTCGAGGCAGGGGCCAAAAGTATCAGACTGCGCACAGGCAGACGGGGTTGGCTCCCCGCTCGCAGCCTGCCGAGCTCCGATCCCGCTCACCCCCGCGCTGGGGGCCGCCCCGCACAGCTTGTCTTGGTGAGGAGCGTGCATTAATTTGCCTGCCCTCTGTCCAGGGTTGGCCCTGCGTCTCACGCTGCACCGGGCACTGGGCTGCAGCCACAGATCGGCCAAGGACATGCCGGACACCGCGCTGACCGTCCACTACCACGTGTCATCGGGGGACCCCTAGACACAGGTATGTTCGGGAGCGGGGAGCATGGCTGTGGGATGAGAATGAGCCCGGAGGCCTCTGGGCCCCAGGAGAATGGCAGCGAAACCCTCCCTCCCTCCACCGCCCCGTGTTCAATACACGGGCGGGGGCCGGCGGGGGGCGGAGGGGGCCTTCTCTCTGCCGTGGCTGAAGTGCCTTTGAGCCTCTGGCAACAATTTGCACCCAGGGGTTGTATTTTAAGGCTATCTCAGAAAATTAATCAAAAGTCAAGTAGTAGCAAAAAAAGAAATTGCATGCATTCATACATGGTCCTCATTATCCATTGCTGTTTTGGGGGCGCGGTGGTGACAGTGGGGTGATGCAGTAGGCCTCGCCGAACGGTCCTTTCCACTTCCTACCTCGGCTTCTGTACGTATGTTTCACCCTCCCCTGCACCCCCCCCCTGCCCCCAAGAGATGCATTCATGGCTGGTTCCGCTGTGCAGGAAAAAAATGAGTAAGTTCAAGCAAATACTTCACATCTGAGGGCCTAACAGAGCGTGAATCCTCTGAGCTCCTTTTGATTCCTGTGCTCGGAGGGCAAGTCTGGAGGTAGTTGTCACCACAGATGATTCAAAAAGACCCTGAAAGTGGTGCTGGGATGACACCTTTGGTTCCACAACCAATGCCCCAGGCAGAACAGTGAGCCAAAAAGATGAATTAGATGGGACAGCATTTATAAGTCTGAAATTCAGTAGAATTTGACCGATTATCAGGAACATCGGGGAAATTCATTGCCAATTGTCAAGACTTCACCCAACTTTCTAGAAACATCTGTAGGGCAAGAGATCTGCTCCTGTTTTCTCCCAAATTTCACAAAAACACGTCTCACACCTGCCAGAAGCCCGATTCTCGGAGGGCACTCGAGGAACTGGAGACCGAGTCAGCGACGCGTGAGCAGGCGCCGGCGCCCGCAGCTCGCCGTGTGAGGCGCGGAGCGTGTGTTTCTGACACAGCGGGGCAGGCGGCCTGTGTTTGCTCCCTTCGGCTTTGTTCGAAAATTATTTTAACACTTTGGTGGGTATCTGCTGGATTTCAGTGGGCAGCTGTGAGGAGCATGAGTTGACGGTACTGTCCTTTCCATATAATTTTAAGCTAGTCAAGGAGCTCTATCCTTGCACAATGACATACCGCCCAGTTGACATCTATGAAGGGGTGGCCCTGAGACACGTGGGTTAGTTTTTCCAGCACAGCCTGGGACCCGACTCGGAAGGGGCCGTGGGCAAACGCTGCAGGCGCTTTCAGGGAGCAGAGCAGAGAGCGGGCAGAACCATAGAACGCACGCGGTCGGTCGCCGAGCTCAGCAACACCCAGCCCTGCGCGGGGCGCATCCCTCTGGCACCGAGGTGTCACGCTCGGCAGCATTTACACTCCTATTCGAGCGTCTTGTATCGTCTGCAGGACAACCAGCTTTCTTTCAAAGGTAATGTCGTTTCCAAGACAAAATATCATGATGATACGTCGGGGGGGGGGTGGGATTCTAAGGCTGTTTTCTGGCAAAATAGGTTAACCACAAAAATGTTTGCATGATAAAATTTGGAAAATAGCCCATTTGCAGCAGCTGTGAAATAAGAATACATGACGAATTCTAGGAGAGGGTGCTTGGTCCTGTGAAATACTCACTTCTCTCCCTGCTGAGATGTTTGACGGTCTCACTACTTCAACAATTTAATTGCCAAGCATAAACAGAAATTTATCATTTTTTACAAGAATGATGGTAAAAAAGTATCTGCTTTGCCAGTCAGTAAAAGTCACCAGGGAATACCAATTAAAAAAAATTTTTTTTCTGACCTAGAATTCCCCCTGTTAATGAAAATTGGGGCAAAGGCAGAGCATATATAATATCCCTTCAGGAAATGCTGATATTTCAAAACATCACCTTCTTAACTTAAAGAGGAAGCTGTCTTTGTTGTTGTTTGTTAAGGGTTTTTCATCTCCGCTTCTCAGGCTTAGTAAACACTAATGCTTCCCTTTAATTCATCAACAGTCTCACTTTTTGAAAATGTAAAAAATATTAAAATATCTGTCTTTATTGTCATTGTTATTGTTGGTTTATAAATTCTTGTTCTACGCAGCACAGAATCATTAGAGAGAGAAAAAGCAAGATTATTCTTGATCAAAAGTGGCATAACTCTGATTAGCAATACTTAAGCCTATTTCAGAAAGAAATCGAATAATTGATTTGCCGCTTCTGTCTTCTGTGTTGGGACATTTTCCTAGTTCCACTAGTATGTTCAGCAGTGAGTTGGATAAGTAGTAAGTTGAGATGTAATAGTGAAGAAAGGGTGCTTTTTGGTATTTCCTGAAGGTATCCAGTTAGCCAACATGGAGCTCTTGTGGTACCACCAGAATTTTATCTGGGAATCCCTTCAAACCACATCAAATGTTAAATTGAAAATGGCAGCCATTTAAATTAGTACAGAACATAGGTTTTGCTGTGGGAAGGTACGAGGTGGGGGTGGGAGTTCCCGTCTGCACCAGCTGTTTGGTCTTGGCGAAGAGTCTTGTAAATTGGGTAATACCCCCCCCATCAGGATCAGTGGGGGGAGAGGGGGAGCAGGGTGGGCTGGTCTGGAGAAGCTGGGGCGCCACACACCAGGCGGAAGCCACACACGTGGCTTGCTCCTTAAAGTTAAGTCCCTATGGACACTGCTTTTCCAACTCTGCCGAGGAAACACTCAAGATTTCTAGGGTACAATTCCCAGCAAGAGCCCCTCGGCTCTCCTCCCGGACGTGGGGGAGCGGGTGGGGAAGTGACTTTGCCCCATGTCCACACTCCGTTCGGGGTGGAGGTTTCCACTCTCAGTTCATCTTTATCGCCCAGTGGCTGACGCAGGTGGAGACGGGCTTGTGTTGTCCGCAGGCCCACACCTGGGTCTGCAGGCCCTCGGGGGCGGGGGGGGGGGGGCGGGGATCTGCTGCTACCTGGGTCGCTCAGCTGCCCCACAGCTCGGGGTGTCGCCGTGTCTTCCACACTCTGACACACACGTCGCTTTCCCACACTGAAGTGGTTTTAGGTTTCAGCTTCTTGTCCCATGGGCCCGTCTTTCAATTCTCATGAACGAGAATGGTTGTGGTGTTTATTTCCACGTGGTGAGCCTCGCCCAGCGAGGCTCCTGTTCATGGGGCCACCCTGGGCTCCCTCGGACCGCTGTCCGCTCCTGCTTGCTCCGCTCCCCCTGGCTGCACCCTGGCGGTGTTGGCCACCGGAGCACGGGTGAGGGGCCGTTCAGAAGTCTCTCTGCTCCTGCTGTGCCCCCCCCCACACACTGGTATCTAGGAGCAGCTATCAGCATGCATGACAATGGGTGTTTACATGTCACTCTGAGCCTTAGACAAGATTTGTTCATATTTTTATTTCTAGCATGTCATAGATTGCTCCTAACTCTTTGCTGATTTAGGCCAGGTGACTGCATTTTACTTGAGAAAAGAGCTGCCAGTTTCTCCTAAAAATGTCCCCTGGGCTCTTCTGTGGTTTTCTGTAGGACCGGATGGCATGGCGCCCACGTTGCTGATCCTTCTGGGGGCTGCGGTGATCCTTGGAGCGGAGTTAGTTCCTGACGAATGTGAGTGCCATCTGTTACACACAATAATGTCTCTTAAGAACCTGAGCAATGACAAAGATGCTAGCGTTGTTTCCTGCTCCACGATCCCTCCGCCAGGAAGCCCTCCGTGGGTTTTCTCTGAAGGGGTGGAACCGTTGTCCCTATCAGAACGCAAGCGCGTTCAGGATGCTGCATCTCGGGAAAGCGAGGCAGGCCGACACGCAAATGGGCGCTGCAGAGGGGGCCGTTCTGCCGGTGTGGGCGCACGGGCCCCACAGGGTAAAGCCCCCGGCACAAGGCTGGAGCTGGTGGCCCCACGTCGTCTGAGAGGACTTCCTCCGGCAACGCCAGCGGGTCGCGCCTGCGCCGTCCAACGCAGGGGCCACAGCCAGTGGTGACCGCAGCTAAGGCCATAAAAATGTCATTTTTTAAGTGCACTGAGAGTTAAATAGCCACATGGGCCGCTGGTGACCGTGATGCACCATGCGGCGCACACAGAACCCGAGGAGCCCCTGTGTGCCGAGTGAGGACAGGCCGGTCACAGAGGCTGCCAAAGATCCGAGGTCAGCGGAACACCCTGACCACGCAGTGCCGAGCCAAAGGAGGCTTCCTAACTGGGCCTGGGGGGTGGTATTATCCTAATTCCTCTTAATGTAAAAGGGATTATTCACACACGCCTGGGGATAAAGCAGTGTAGCACATGCTGGTCCCATTCTCAGTGGTGGGGTTATAGGTGATTTTTCTTTCTTTCTTTTTTTTTTTTTTCTCATCTGTGCTTTCCAAAATTTCTAAAATGAATGCACGTTGGTTCTGGAATTGAAATAGAAGCTTTTCTTTGGAAGGCAAAGTAAGAGAGTGGTTAACTTAGGAAAAGTTAAAAACCAAACCAAACTAAACTAAATCTTTTTCCAGAAATGACTATGTAAGTAGTCTTGCCTACAAAGTTGTCTGACTTTACGTCGTGATAAGAAGTGCATTTTAGGTCATGAACCAGCACACACACAAACTCGTGAGTCCATCTGTAGAGTGGCAAGGAGAGGTTCGTGGAACAGAATTGTTGTAGAAAGTATCTTATAATAATTCGGAGGGCGAGGCAGTACTTTGATGCCTTTTCTGTTCGGTTTTCTTCTGAGTCAGTAAAAACCCTGATTAGGCACAGACCGATACATTATCCCAGCCAATCAGCGGGTAACGGCCCTCAGTTTGAAAACCATGGTTCTGAAAAAACAGATACGGTAAAATATTCATACTTCAATTAAAAATCTGTAGGTGTTATAGGCAAATACTTAGGCAAAGTGAAAAAAAAAAAAAAACCAAACAAACAAAAGATAATGAGTTAAAAACAGCGGTAGCCCTGGCCAGGTGGTCTAAGTGGTCAGGTGTCGTCCCACAAACCGGAAGGTCACTGGTTTGATTCCCAGTCAGGGCACATGCCTGGGGTGTGGGTTTGGTCCCCAGTTGGGGGGCGTGTGAGAGGCAACTAATCGGTATTTCTCTCTCATATCGATGATTCTCTCCCTCCTTTCTCCCTTCCTTCCCCTCTCTCTAGAATCAATAAAAAAAAAAATTTAAGCAGCTTTAAAAGAAATGCCTCCAGAATTATTTCAGTATTTCATAATAGCCAGAACGGTGCGCCATGAAATATTTCACAACTTTCAAAGGTGCCACCTCTGGACCACGGAACCTGTGTGACCTCTTTCTTTCCCTTGGTCAGTTTCACTTCTCCCGCCTGTCAATTTCACCATCAAAGTGACCAGTTTGGCTCAAGTTCTCCTAAGCTGGAAACCGAATCCTGACCAAGAGCTAAGGGGCGCTCAGCTAGGCTACCACCTGAGGATCCTCGCCCCCCAGGACGATGACGTGAGTTCCTTCGGGCGCCTGTCCCTCGTCAGAGCCAGTGCTGACTTTGACGCAGTTTCCTTCCCAAAGGAAACAGCTACCGAACAAAACGGCCAGGACAGCCGAGCGCCGGTGCACGCCGGTCCTCAGCAGCCCAGGGCGCTTTAACTCTGGGGCCAGTCTTTCCCTTAAATAAGCAAGTTTAGTCCCTTCTGGGGTGCGGGAGATTAGATATGGGTTCTGTCTTCTCTAAAATAGCCAGAAAAACAAAGAAACAAACAAACAAACAACCAGAAGAGGTTGGCTAAATAAAATGGGAGGAGAGCAGACCGAACCCTGGTTCCTACGCGTGCAGCCTTGACCCTGGACATGTGCACCTCGGGGCCCCGGGTTCCCTTCGGGGTCACGTTACAGCACCTGGAACCTAGCAAGTGCCCAAATGATGAAACAAAGGGCGAAGCAACTGCTCAGCGTTAAGTGGTCGTCCGTCAGCAGGGAATTTAGGGAATTTCTGTCACAGAGTTAGCCGTGGAGAGACTGGAAGGGGGGACAATGGTCGGAGGGGACTGGAGCCTCATTTGCAAACTTCTGTTTGTTTGTTTAAGAAGAATGTGTTTGCCTATCATAGAGGAATAGGTTATGATGTTTTCGTTAGATTGTTTTTTAAAAAAAAAAAAACATGAGTAAATGCTAGAATTGGGTAACTTGTTTATTCATTTTTAAAAACCACTTTATGGAAGGGTGTAAAAAATTGTTCATATTTAATACGTACAACTGAATGAGGTGAGGGCTAAGTATATACTCAGGGACCTGTGGGTTTAATTTCTTTGCAAACCTATTTCATTGCGTTTTACGTGCCATTTAAGAACTGGAAGGACACGCGTATTTGCGGAAAATAGTTCTCTCAAGGTCATTTCCCTTTGATGCATCACGATTCACGGGTTCTGTTTTCAGTATGAAATCAAGTACACGGCGCGCAAGTACGAGGCCGTCCTTCATCACGGCTTCTCGGCCAGCGTGCGGACCATCCTGTGGGAGCAGCGCCCCACCCCGGCCAGCCGCTGGGTTTCTGCTGAGCTGAAAGCCCCGCCAGGTGAGCCGGGCTTCCGAGAGCCCAGTGGGACTCTGGACTCTGCCGACGGGGAAAATCGGAACGCTTAGCAGCTCACTCTTCTCGAGTCCTCCCCCAGGCCCTGCCCAGGGTTCCTCTGCGTCTTTGACGTCCTCACCAAGGCCCTCTTCCTGTCTCATTGCCATAACTCACCCCGTGACACCCAGCACACCCCCGCAAACGTCGCTTCCACCTCTCAAAAGCTCCAGGGTCATCCGGTCCCTCGTAGGTGGGTCCTAAGGGACCTGCGTGGATTCTCTGCTCTGCTCAGATGTCTGACCATGACCCCCCCACACTGGGCATGCAGCCACCTAGACAGCTGTCCTGGCCCCGCTCCTTGGAATAACCCTGTCCCCCAAAGCCCAGCCCCTCTGGAAGCCCCCGCTTTGTCTACCCTGTGCCCTGAGTGGTGCTCTTCCTTCTCACAATGCTGCCGTGGGCTGAGCTGCTCATGGGCACACGATGTCAGTTACCTTTCACAAACAGGTGACGCCTCTAAGCGCACCGGGGACAGGGACCGTGTCTGTGCTTACCTCGCCCACGCACCAAACACTGCGTGCTTCAGACCTGGTCTTTGTTTTCAGTTCTGCGACTTCTCACCCCAAATTGCAGGCAGCCCTGCGGGCGGTCCGCAGAAGACACAGACCACAAAACCTGACAGCCGTGAGGAGAAGAGGGTTGGACGCCTCTCTCTACAGGGTTCTCAGTGGGGAGCCAGGGTCTCTGGCACCTGAAGCCAGTGGACACTGCTGATGAGACACTTGGACACACACACACACACACACACAGGAAGCGAGGAGGAGCGGCCGCCAAGTCTGGGGACGTGTAAGGGCAGTTGCTTGGCCAGGCTGGCCCACGGGCCATTGTCACCCCGCCCACTCAGACCTAGTCCCAGGCAGACCGATCTCAGGCGCGGTTGCCGGGGCTTTCCGTGAATCCACCGGCAACTCCCCGGAACACATGCCCGCAGTGCACCCATAGCGCCCCTTTCAGAATTGCGTTCCTGCGGGGCTCATTCTCCTCGGGGCGCACACGTGAGAAGTGAATTATTTTTGGCCCGAATTCAGCTGAACGCACACTTGATAATTGGAAGGGCACTGGGAGACGAGTGGACTTCGGACAACGCTTGGGCACAGACCCCCCCCGGGCATCAGAGTGTGTGCGGATTCTCTTCTCCGTGTGAAAGTGCGTGTGCGTGTCTCCGGGTGCATGTGCGTGTTGGGGCTGTGAACGTAGCCGGTCTTCCTCGTCTTCAACTTCACTGTGGCCAGCTTGGCCCTATTCCTCACCCCCTGGAAATGACCTTGGGTGCAAGTGACAAAAATAATCTTACAACTGACTTACATTCAGCCGATGAGACCCCCTTCTGTCACTCACGGTTGAGTCTACAGGCATGCGTGTGGGTGGGGTCTCCCCGACCCTTAGCCCCCCGAGCCTCTCTGGTCCCAGAGTGAGCTCATGGCCGGTGGTCTGCTGCGTGTTCTGAAATCGCTGGACCACACGGTGCCAGGGAGGCTGAAAGGAGGCAGGGCTTCTCCGCCAGGGAGTCTGGGGAAACCCTGGGCGAAGTGGACAGGAAAGGGCGCTGCGTGAAATCTCCAGGGTCCCTTACGTCCTGCCCTAGCAGCTAGGACTTGACCGCACGCACGGGTGTGGCGTCCCACGAGGTGGAGTTACTTCGCAGCGTTCCCAAGCTCGCATCCTTCCGAGCAGCCATCCACCTTTGCCGTGATGTCTTCGGTTACAGCCTCGAGAACCTCGAGGATGATCAGTGCGGCCTTGGAGCCCTTGCCCAGCCAAGTCCCTCCTTCGCAGCCGGGAAAACCAAGGCCAGGGGTGGGTGGGACTGAGGGGGCTCGGTCAGCTATTGACACATGTGGGTCTGAAGACCAAGGCCACTGGACTCAATGCTCCGGATGCTCCGAAACTTCCAGTTGAGTCTGTCCCACCCACACAGCCACGCCCCAGCTCAGGGGAGGGCTCTCCAGGGTCGCAAACTCACCCCCTCCCCCAGGGGGCTGGCCTTTGCACACAGTGGGTTTCTACAAACTTGTGATGGCAATGACTCTTCGTAGGCGGAGGAGGTGTTCCCGGTCCCTGGGCTTTCAGAGGAAGCGCGAGAGTCAGAGGATGTCACGATCGTTTCTTGTTCTTCTCATTTCGGACCATCCAGGGTCTCCCGGAACCTCGGCTGCGGATTTAACTTGCACCACAAACACCGCGGCAAACAGCCACACGGAGTCCAGGCCCTACCGAGTTTCTCTCCACTGCGCCTGGCGCGCTGGCGAGGAGGCCCCCGCGGACACGCGGTATTTCCTCTACTACAGGTCGGTGCCTGTTGTCACCGGGGCAATGGGGTCGCTTCCTCCGATCTTACAAGCTCACGGGTGTCCCGATGCAGGTACGGCTCCTGGACCGAGGAGTGCCGCGAGTACAGCCAGGACTCGCGGAGGAGGAACGTGGCCTGCTGGTTTCCAGCGACCTCCATTGACGGCAAAGGGCAGGACCTGCTGGCGGTGCGGGTCAACGGCTCCAGCCCCCGAGCCGCCATCAGGCCCTACGATCGGCTGTTCGCCCTTCACGAGATCGGTAAGACGAACCAGGGCTCGGGTCGCAGCGTCCGGGCAGTGCAGCCGGGAAGGGCTGCGAACATCGCCCCCTCTGCCTCCTTTCTTTCCTGCCGCTGCAACCACAGGACCAGGCTCTTGGCCTTGGCACCAGCACCCTGGGGCCCGGTGACTGGGTCGTGGGGGGTCTCTCAGCAGCTCCGACCGGGGTCAGAAATTTCTGCCCAAGGGTCCTGGGTGGATGAGTACCACCGCCAAGCAACTCCGACCCCCTTGCCCGCAAGCAGGCCCTCCGCTCTCCGAAGTTGTCCTGAGGTCTCTCGCGCCCAAGCTGCCCACCCCCATCTCTCCTACCCTGCTCTGTCTTCTCCTGAGGCTTCTGAGTTTAAATTGTCTCTCTCAGCCTGTGACCCTCAGACGGAAGCACGTTCGGTTGGGTTGCATTTGCTCAGGTCTCAGGTGGGAGGCGTTCTCTGTCCTGCTGCACCTGCGCACCTGTGGGAGCTGGGAGCCCCTCCCACAGCCACCCTGGAGATTCACAGTCGCTTTCAGTGGAGGGGCGGGGACTGGTGTGGGCTGTGGGCTTGGTCCCCGCTCCCCCTGGGAACCAGAGAGGGACCTCGGACAAGCTGCCCTTCCCCTGGGCCTCAGTCTTATCTGAAAAATGGGAGAAAGTAACCCTTCCTACCAGGTTTTGTGAGAACTCAGTATGTTAACATTACAACGTGCTCAGAACAGCACCTTGCTCAGGTATCCACTAAATGTACAAAATATTATTATTTAAAGGATGCAGATTGGCTGTGGCATCTCTATAGTGAATGGAATGTAACTCGGTGGAAAGATTCACAGCATTTACTAAAGAGCAACGTGACTCCATTCCGTGGCCTATTTCTTAGGCGGCTTAAACATGTCACTTTCCGACAAGAGCTGACACCCACGCTGAGGACTCGGGAAGCACTGAAATGACTGGGAAGACAGTTTGCACCTGATTCCGACCGCAGGGATTCATTTGCTTTATATGATCTTCAGTTCGCTGAGGCCAGTTCCTCAGATTCCTAAAACAAACAAACACTTCTTTTCATTAAAAACTGTCTCCTTAGGGAATGGCAGGTTCTGGAGCCCGTGGTCCCCTCTTAGCTTGTCCCGTGACTCAGTAATTGTGAGCTCTGAGTCACACAGCCGGAGACAAGAACACTCACCTAGAAACAATTTCCACCCACGTCGCATGGCCCAAGACAGCCAAGCGAGGCCCCGGGGGAAAGGACTTAGTTCTTGTTTCAGAGCGAAGACAAGTTTAGCCCCCAGTGCAGTGTTTTTGTACAGGAGGGGACTAGAGCTTTCCACCCAGACAAGACTCCTCGACAATAGGAAGCAAAAGCCAAAGCCCGAGAGGGGAGTGGACGCCCAGGGCCGGGCACCTGCTCCGGGGAGGCAGGGCCCGGGGGGCAGGGGGGCGGTGCTCCAGGGCCACTGCTCTTGAGGATCACTTTACCCTCCCACCCGAGAAGTTAAAAGGGATGGGGTGGTCTGCCCGGCACTGAGGAGGGAAGAGGCCCTGCCGCTCAGTGCCAGGTGGGCAGTGACCCCTGATGGCTGCACACAGGGTCTCTTCTTCCCCGGGGGTCAGGCAGGAGTCTTAGGGCAGCTGCGGGGGTCCTGCAGCCTGGGGACCGGTCACGTGCACCTTGGGGGCGATTCCCCGAGAGGTTGGATGGGATCTGTCAGCCCCGCTCACCAGCCTCTCCTGGTCCAACCCAGATAAAGTGAACCCTCCGGGGAATGTCACCGCGGCGATGGAAGGGACCCGCCTCTCCATCCGCTGGGAGAAACCGGTTTCCGCCTTTCCGAACCATTGCTGGGACTATGAAGTGAAAATTTACAACACGAGGAAGGACTACGTTCAGGTAATTCTCCAGATCACCCCGGTACGCGGTAACAGCGCTCCTTCCGAAAACTTTCAGAAGTTGCCGGCAGTGACCGCCCTGCTCACTTAGCTTGGACCTAACAGGTCAGAGATAACTTACCTCCACCCAGGCTTTATGGAAATGAACCAGACCGTACTGGCCTTTTGCCTTGAAAGGAGATACGTTTAGTTGAAAATCATGCAAAGGATCCAATGAAAACACCGCACTCCTGCCAGGGGGGTGTGTCCAAAGGCACAGCCACGGGCAGGGGGTGGGGGGGGGGCCCACATGGCGGTTTCTCAAAAGTTAGAAAGAGAATCACGGCACAATTGTTTGAGGTTTGCTGGGTACAGACCCCAAGCAATTGCAACCAGGGTCTCGAAGGTAAATTTGTGCAGCGACGTCCATCTCAGCATCACTCACGGCAGCTGGGGGAGGAAGCCACTCAGGTGTCCAGATGAACGAGTAAGCCAAATGCGGTATATACATCGGGGCCAGCACGATTCAGCCTGGAAAAGGCAGCTCCGACACGGGCTGTAGCGTGCGGGAGCCTGCGGCCAGCTCGAGAAGGGAGCTGAGCCGGCCACAGAAAGATAAACGCTACACAATTCCACTTACGAGAGACAAGGAGAGAGTTAACTTCACAGGGACAGAGAGCAGTGGGTGGTGTCTAAGGGCTGGGGGCGGCGGGGCGGCGAGCCTGTAATGGGTGGGGTTTCAGCTTTGCCAGGCGGGAACCGTGCTGGGAATCGGTTACACGGCAGTGCGGCGTCCCCGCCCCGCCCAGGGCTGAACGGTGCCCTCAGAAGGAGCTGAGACTGCAAATTCTATGCTGTGCGTGTGTTCCCGCAACTTAAACTCACGCGCACTCGCAGACGGAAAGCTCACGGGCACAGGGACGTGGGACGCAGCCGACCTGCACTGAGCGCCGGCTGCGGGCCGGGCTCACTCTGCTGATTGCCACGCCCTCGTGGCAAGTCCGTTGCGAGGTCATGGCTCCCTTTTCCTGGGACAGTGAGGCACAGGGGACGAGGGGACTGGCCCGAAGTCACAGAGCGAGAAAACCCAGGGAAGCTGGAGCACAGACTCCCGTCCCACTCGTCGGAGGCAAAGGGAATCCCATTCAGTTCCACTTGATTCAACAAATATTGACAGATTGACTTCTCCAGAAGGAGGCTGAGACTTTGTTCAAAAAAAAAAAAAGATTTATTTTTTAAAACCATAGTCACAGGCAGTGGGCCCGACAGAAGGAAGGATTCACTCCACACACAACTAGGGGCGCATCTGTGGAATCCGAGGGCCGTTTCGGTGGCGGCGGCAGAGCCGGAAGGGGGTGGGGGGGCGTCTCGTGGGCTTACGCGTGTCCGCCAGCGGCTACTGCAGCTGTCCCGGCCCCAGGTGAGGAGACCTAAAATGCTCAGTGCTCGTGGGGCAGAGGGTGGAGGAGGGAGAAACACTCCCGGGAGGACTTGGGGTGCGGGAGGGGCCGGGGCCCCTCTCTGGTTGGGGCCAGGGGGCCAGCGGGGTGCGGCTGACATGGGTCCCGAGGTAGAACAGAGCAGGAGGGCTCGTGTGGGGGGGGAACAGCCTCGTCTCAGCCCCAGACCAAGCCACAGCCCGTGGATGAGATGGAACCCTCCGAAATCGCTGTTTCGCCCATTCCGTGGGTGGAATGGTGGCGGTGTTCCTGCGATTGCATCTAGTAGTTTCCTAAGCTTGGGCCAGACAGAGGTCACTCCCTGTAACTCAGTGACCCACGACGAGTCAGGCGTTAGGAGTCCTGTATTACAGACGGGGGTGGGGGTGGCAGCTCGGGGAGGCCGAGGAATTAACTGCCCTGCAGGCAGCTGCAGGTAGAGCTAGAAGTCGACCCCCCTGACAGCCTCTGTCTTCCTACTTCCCCGAGCACACCTCTCTCTCTCCCCCGCCCCGCCCCCAGAGCTGCAGATCAGGGAGCAGCCAGCTGTCTCAGTGAAGGACCAGGTGATCCAGGCTTTGGGGGCCGTCCGGTTCGGCCGCCATCCAGGACGAAGGCAGCCGTAGGCGGCACAGAAGCGGATGGGAGTGGATGGGCACGGGCCAGGGGGACTTTGTTTGTGGGGCCTGAAATTCCAATTACACATCATTGTCGTGTGTCCTGGAATATTATCCTACGGAGAGTTTCCAATCATTTAAAGATACATAAAGCATCCTTCGTCAGTGGGTCCCAGGGGCCCACGGAATGCAGTTTGCCAACCCAAATGGGGCGGAAAACCCAGGGGCACCGCTGGGACCTGGGAGTGCAGAATGAGGAGGAACGGACAAGAGGCGGGATCGCGCTTTGTGGGGGCGGCCAGTCCAGTCTTTCCGTCCGGAAACGCCGTTCGGGCCCCGCCGGGTCATCGCGGCCTCACGGTTGCCTGTTCCGTTTATTTTGGCTACTAGAGAGCTTCCCCCTGAAGGGTGACTCATCCACCAGAAGCCGCCCAAAATAAACCCGTCGGTATGCGTCCTACTGATTGCAAACGGGTCACCAGACAGAGTGTCATCCCTTATGTGTGACCTCTCTCATTCTGGTTGTTGGCATGGCTTAAATGACGTGTCTAGAGATTACTATAATGTTAATTTCTTTCCCGTGTAGATAGAAAATACGACCACCAACAAATTCAACACCACGGTCAGCAACATTTCTAAGTACTGCGTCGTGGTGAGGGCCGCCGTGAGCCTCACGTGCCGAAAGCGGGGGCTCTGGAGCGCCTGGAGTCAGCCGATCAGCACGGGTGAGTGTCCTGGTGTCCAGCGTCCGTCACCCGGGGACCCATTCCTGGCGGAAGCAGGTAACCCTGGAGTGTGTGCGTTCACGTGTGGGTGTCGGGACTCAGTCCCGGGTCCCTGGTGCCCCGTCTGCTGCTGGTTCGCCGCCTCCGGGACCAGAGGTGGGCTTCCCTGGAGGCCCGTGACTCTCAAGGGTTCCAGCTTCTTGCCAGCTCCAGCCTTCCCAAAACCTTGTACCTATATTTTTTTCAGACTCTCTGATTCTACTTCTATTCGATTTTTTATAACTGAATTTTTTATTTGAGAAAAACTGTAGATTCACGTGCACATTTGTTGTCAGACCTAAGGCAGAGCGAGCCGGAGAAGCTTGCATCCGGGCTGCGCCTGGTCTCGGGAAGGAGCCGCCTCCCCTGTCACAGCCACAGGGGGCTGAGCAGCGGCCCCGACTAGTCGGCCCCTCCTCACCTCCCAGGGTCCCCATTTCCTTGCCGCCGAGTTCCTCCTGCCTCTGCCGTCCCTGCCGTTTCTCCCACCATCAGCACACAGAAAACGCTCGGGGAGAGAACTGGGGACCCTCAGTGAGAGTTGACGTCAGGCTGGCTCTTAGCGCCTCACTCTCCGAGGAAGCACTGGCTGGGAACTGGGCTCCGAGGCGTCTGCCCCAGGGGCACCTCGCTGCCATCATTTGGGGCAAATTCCACTCTTATGAAAACGGGCTGGCCGATATTACTGCTCACCTCACCGTCCATTGCTGCTGGAATCTACTCCCCTCCTCAGCGTGGGTCGTTCGTGACGGTGGCCAGTCCCGACGTGGCATTTTCACCCCAGAGATTAACAAACACTGTGGGCCTTCCGGCCCCTCCGGGACCCTGGGCGGGACTCTCCTTCCCCTGAGGGGCAACGGTCATTTCGCCCAGCTTTCAGTCTGGCAGGCGATTTCCCTGCCACATCTATTTCTTGTCACAGCCTTGGTCCTCTCCCACCCTGTCTTGTCGATGGCACCCGGAGCCTCCCCTTCCACTCTTACTCCAGCGCCCGGCTCAGCCGTCACCTCTTTCTGAGATATTATCGAGTCCACCTCCTTTCGTTCAAGGTCGGGGAGTGCAGCCCCTGAGAGGATGAGAAATTCAGTCGCTCTCAAACAGGCTGTTTGTGGACAGCGGACGTCTTTGTCCCGCAGGTGACCCACGCGTCGGTCAGCGGCGTGGAGCAGGCCCATCATCGCCCAGGCTTAGCGACTAGCGAGTGAGGCGTGGGATGGGCCCGTTTTGATGGATGAGAAAAAAGGGGCTGGAGGGGCCGGGACTGTAGCTCAGCCGGGGCTGGCACGGTGCCCGGTGGTCAGGGGGCAAGAAGGGGGCACCGGGCAGGGGCAGCCAGCCGGCCAGGTGTGCTCCTTGCCTGGTCTGAGACTCTGCAATAGTTGTGTCCTCCGGTGCTAGGGAGCCCAGAGCAGGGGCAGAGGTGCTTTTTGGAAACTAGAATGAGCAGTTTCATGGTATCAGTAGTCCTCATCCCCTGCCCTTCCTCAACCGGCTTCTAGGTCTTATCTCAAGAGCTAACTTCCCACATTTCATGTCCTTCTCTTTGCTGAACTTTCTTAACTTCCACATTCTGCCGTTCGTTTACTGTTTTGGCCTCTCCTGTTCACCCGAGCCTGCAGCCCAGGGAAACCCGGTGCCATGCGGGAAGCAAGCGAGTGTGGGAGCAAAACTTCCTGCTGTCCTGCCCTTCCCACTGGAGGGAGAGTGTCCTGGGCATCTACGTGCACTTGTTTCCGGCCGTGTTGTGGGTCTGGCTCGGTCACTTCCAGTCCTGCTTCTTGGTGACCAAGCTCAGCCACAGTCACAGGCCTCGTCGCCTCCGGGCACCAAAGGCCAGGGTCTCAGCGACACAGAGCAGGTGCCAACGAGACCATCTTGTTCAGGAAGATTTAGGCCGAGACACACACCCGGTGGCACCAGGCTCGCCACAGCGGTCAGATGGCGCGGCACGCGGGCCCCTCCAACAGGGCGCCTGCTGCCTTCGGGGGTGTCTCCTTCCACGGCAGGACGGCCACTGTCAGGAAGTCCTGGCCTGGCTATCCTGCCACGGTGCAGGCAGAGGACAGGGCGTTCTTAGAGTCACGTGACACACCTTAGCGCCTGTAGGGACGTCCTGCAAGTAGGTTGCGGCAGAAGACCAGGGGCGTGGAGGCTTTGGGCTGGGAGGGAAGGGAGGCCCCATTAATGCCAATGAACGGCAGTGCTGCCCGCTTCCCTCCGCTTGGCATTCACGGCTGTGGCCCCAGCGAGGAAGCCTGGCCCCTCGGCCCCGGGCACCCGAGTCAGGAGCTGCAGGGCTGGAGCCCCCTGTGGGCCTCTACCCGGTCGCCTCCGTGAACGTGTCGGCAGCAGCTCCTGCCCCCAGCCTGTAGCTCCAGCCCCGCCCTCTGGTTCCCGCGCCTGCTCCTTCTTTCTCTTTTCCTTCCTGCTGCCCAGAGGGCAGGGGCGTGACCTAGGTCCCAGCAGCCGGGTGGGGACTCAGTCTGGGATGGGGTGGGTCCAGACCTCGGTCTTTTCCCTCTCGACTCCCTCTCGACCCCCTCTCAGTGCACACCCACGCTTCCCCTCGTCTTCCCGGGGTTAGGAAACGAGAGAATCTTCCTGAGAGATGCCCAAATCGATGGACACTGAAGTCACCAGAAACCACAGCCGAGCCCGACATTGGCACGTCAGCCAAGTGCCCGGGAAGGAGGGAGGGGGTCCACAGGGCTTTGAGGCACAGGCGTGGCGACTTCCCCTTTCTCGGGCTCATCTGCGTGACCGCAGAGCAGTGCCCACCGATTTCCTGAAGAAGAAAAAAAAAAAAAACTTTGAGTTTCTCCTTGAGTCAGAGATAAAGTTCAGGTTATCTGGAAATACTTGTTCTTAAGAAATCCTCTGAGGCTAGAGACTCCAGAATTCAAATTAATGACCTTTTCAGAATCATTTGGTGAAATGAAGTGCTCACCATTTCAACCCAAAGGACACATAGGGTCGGCGGGGGGCCCATTCCCCTTTGTTCTGTGTCCCCAAAGTAAGAGGAAGTGCTGACTTCAATTCACTTACTTGGATCGCCACCCTTGCTACCCCGAGTTAGTAAATAACCGGGCAGCAGGGAGTCCACGGTCACTTCCATTTGGTGGTGAGCACATGGGAGCTTTGTCTGGTCTCGGAGGCCCTGCCTGGGCCCATTTCCTTTGCAGTGAGCTGACCTTGACCCTCTCCTCTGGGGTCCTCGGCCCTGGCACACCGCAGACGCCTGGCCGGAAAAATGACTGCCTTGCCCGCTCCCTCTGGGCAGTGACCCTGACCTTGAACCCCACGTACCCTGCAGGCCCGTGCCTTTGTGGGACTGAGAATTACAGTCAGGTGCCTTTCTGCTCCTGCCAAGTCGGCGAGAATCCCCACTTATCGAAGGGAGCGCTGAAGGGAGCAACCAGAGGGTGGTTTAACTGAAGAGATTTTTGTCATCACGGCTGGAGCCAACCCGGCCGTTATCAGGCCCTGGCGCCTCGGCTGCGGCGTTGCACCATGTGAGACGCGGAGGGATGAGTGTGCGACCCTGATAATGTTTACACCACTGCTCCTGCTTCCTGCGGACCCGAACGTGCCCCCGGGGTCAGCAGGACTCCCCCCTGTTTTCCCTTGTGGGGCTCACGCTCGGGGTGAGTCTGGAGTTTCTGAATGTTCTTCCCAGGGGGCTGGCATCACAGCTGAGCGTGCAAGGCGCGCCTTGGCCACCACGGGGAAATGGAGCGGGAGGGGGCCCTGATTCAGGAAATTTCCCTGGGCTGGAAGGCGAGCGGGTGCGCCAGGAGACAGCATCAGCTCTTCCTGGTTGGTCACTCTGGATGTTAGCTCTGAGCACATGTGGTGACAACTGGGTCTGATGGGACCCTGGGTACCATCAGAGAACTGGCTGTTGACCCTCCAGCCGCCGAGGGGCTGTGGGATTGGGACATCGGAAGGTTTGACTCTCCAAGGCTCTTCCATTACCGACGAGGCATGACTACGGCTGTCTGTAAAATAGCAGATGGAAATACATTAAACTTTTTCCAACACTAGGCCACAGGGTTTTAATAAAGTGATTCATTCCCACCCAGAGCCTACGGAACACTGGCCGAATCGGTAGTGTGTGGGTCAGCCTGGTTCACACGGAGACGCCTGCAAACCCGGCCCTGTCCAGGAGTGGGAATGTGCAGCCGCGAGTGTGTCCTGCTGGGAAGGGGACACTCAGGAGGGTGTTTGGTGACAAAGAAATGCTTGGGATGGGCTCAGGGGCATGCCTGCCTGTGCAGCATGTCCTGGGGTGGGGACATTAGGGAGCAGTTTGGGCTGGCCACCCACCCCCACCCCACCTCAGCTCCGCCCCGGGCGAGTTGTCCTCAGCTGATGGCCCCTCTGGGAAGCAGTTTCCCTGCCTGTTCCCTGAGGAGGCCACGCCCACCCCACAGCACTGCTGGGAAGCCACGCCCACCCATAGCTCTGCAGGGGAGGCCACGCCCACTCCAGTGTGCCAGGGAGAGGCCATGCCCACCCTGCAGCGTTGCGGCGGGAGTTGTGTAGAAAATGTGCGTCACCTACGCACTTTGCCAGGTGTCCCGCAGCCAGGAGCACCCCGGACAGGGGCGTGTCAACACAGGTTGTGAAAGAAGCTGCTTCTGTTACCGGCGAGTGTTAGATTTCACCGTTCCTCGCGCATGGTCAGCCTCGCGCGCGCACTGCTTGTCTGAGGTTGGGTTTGTTAAAGATGAGCGTCCGCCAAACGCAGGACTCGGAGGTGCTGGGCGCGGAGGGCCCTATTTTCCCAAATGAGGGGCTGAGGCCCGGATGGCCACTGTCCCCACAAGCTGGGGGCAGGGCATGTGCCGCCCAGACCAGGCAGGGCCTCCCACCATTTAGGAGGGGGCACGTGGGGGAGTCCACGTGGTCCCCACCCTGCAGGGCAGCGTCCTGCCGCCCACTCGGCCCATGTCACTCAACCGGCCTGGAGTTCAGCTCTGGTTTCTTTCCGTCTTTTTCCCTCCAGGAAAAGATGAGCAGAAGCCCCGGACCGAGTGGCTCCTGATCCCGCTCACGGCGGCCCTCTGCGCCGCGTTCGTCTGCTTGCTGGGCTGCAGGACGTAGGTGTTCTCCACACCGGGGCTTCCCGGGGCTGAGCATCGGGCTCGTGCTCTCTGGCCGAGTCAGTGGGGGTCTTGTTGTCGGATGGCATCCACGGATGTCCGTGCCCCCGGGTGAACGTGGCCTGCCTGAGGTGACCGTGGACCCAACGGAGGCTGAGAAACGCCCTCCCTGGTTCACCGACCCTGATACCCCGACACCCAGATGGAGCGGGGCCCCACGGCTGCCTTACTGCCCCTTCGGGAATCTACCCTGGGCTTTCCGTTCACACGGAGGTTCTTACATGCATGTTCTATGGTCCCGTACGGCCTGGCGGCCCCCTCAGCCCGTGACTGCCTTTGTCCACGCACCTGTTACATCTCGGCTCAGGAAGGTGGCGCGGGGCTGGGAGCACTGGGAGCATTGCAGTCGCGACCCCGTGCAACCCCGGCCTGCTGCCAGCTGTCCCTGAGTGGCTGGTTGTTCTCAGGTCAGACACAGGCTAGGCAGGACACGCAGGCCTGGTGGCCCCAGCCCCTCCCCGGAGACCACAAACGGCCCTGTAGGAAGCCTCAGCCATTTTGGCGTTCAGAGCCCAACGCGCTGCGGACGAGGCCCGGGAGCCTGTTCTGGTCCGGCCCTTGCCCCGGGGAGGCTTTGGAACAGCCTCACTGTTACAAATGTGTGTTCCGAAGGCATCCGTGGGTGGGGGGGGGGGTGACATCTCAAAGGAGAGGAGAGAGCAGTTCCATGGGCCAGCACCGTGGGGGGAGGGTGCTGACCGCACACACCCCACAGGGGACATGGGTCGCATGTGTGCAGAAATTAGGCCCGGTAACCAGCCTGTGCTGGCGTGAGCGGCTACCTTCTGTCTTTTCCGGAGGTTCAGGCCTCACCAGAGCCCTGCGGGGTCCCCCCCGCCCCCCCCCCAGGTCTGCAACCACAATGGCAGTGTAGCTGTTTGGAGGTCTTGCTCCCGGCGTTAATGAAGCCAATTTTCAGAGTGATGTTAAGGACCTAATTCCCCCGTCGCTGTGTTTTCAGGGGTCACATATGCGCCAAGCTGTTCCCACCAGTTCCAGGCCCCAAAAGGGACATTGGAGATCTCGTGGCCACCATGAACTATGAGGTAATGTTGGAGGTTCTTTGCGTCTGTCCTGTTTACCCAGGGTTGGTCCCAGGGCTCTGTCATCGGGTGGCTGGTGGCTTCCATGTTATAGTGCAGGGACCCCACCCCCCGCCCCAGGAGGCCAGGGGCTCCCTGGCGACAGTGTCCACCCTTCAGATGATTGTTCTGTTACATGTGTTCACGATGGTCTCTGGGTCTGGGGAAGGCCCCACTCCGGTCCCACTTGAATGTGACTTTCCTGCCATCTGGTCGGCAACCTCGAGCAAGTCCTTGAGTCCCGGAGACCCGGAGAGTGAGAGGCACAGAGGAGAGGATCCGACTCTCTGCTCCGTTCTCGCCTTTTCAGACTCCTGTTTCCGCTCACGTGCATCGTGCTCAGCAGGGTTTTGCGTAGGGGGTCTCCCAGCTCCTCAGTACAAAGCACCAGAGGGGGGTGAATGATTTCTCCAGAAGTGCTCGTTCTTAGGCCCTTTCCCCCGGTCAGAGCACCTTGGCTTGCCCAGGCGCTGACTCACCCACGGGTCTTCCAACGGCATCACTTGTTGGAAAAACGCACTTCCCCCGGGAACCAGGCTGACGTCTCTGTGTTGTTGTTGTGTATGGGGGGGGGACCTCTCTCCGGACCATCCATGTGGTTCCCTGATCTATTCCTGCATCCTTCTGCCGGGGGGACACTGTCTTTATCAGCGTAGCTTTGTTCTAACCCCGCTGACCAGCTAGCGTAAGGCCTCGGAATATGCTTTTCTTCGGGGCTGTGTTTCTACTCTCAGTGGCTTTCCCTCCATGTAAGTGTTAGAGCCAGTTCGTCATGTCTACGGAAAGGGCCCCTGGGATCTGGGACCTTGGGGGAACAAGAATCCCCCGCCCGTAGCCCATCTTGCTGACCAGGGGAGCAGCCATTGCGCTCTCGTGACCACAGCTTTTCTGGAGGGACAGGGGGCCCCCGGAGGGACCCTCCAGGCCCCTCGGAGCTGTGCTGTCCATGTGCCCTCGTGGTGGCATCCTGGCCCCGAGAAGCTGGCTGGAGCCCGAGGCCCGGCCTCTTCATGGAGCATCTTATCTGGCATCTGACTTCCTGGCCGAGCCCCAGAGTCTGTCTTTCACATCCCGAGGCTGTTGGAAGAAACGGGCTTAGAGCTTGTTGTTCATCACAATCAAGTCCCGCGTGCAGAGTAACGACTCGGGGCAGATCGGCTGGTGTCAGAATGAGCAGAGAAGAACGGCAGAGCTCAGCACGGCAGGCTGCTCGGGCCTCACTGTCTTCTCACGTTGCAGAGTCATTCAGAAATGAGGGAGAACCCCTGTGGCTCAGCAGATTGAGCACTGGCCTGTGAACCAGAGGGTCGCTGGTTCAATTCCCAGTCAGTGCACATGCCTACGTTGTGGGCCAGGTCACCAGTAGGGGGAGCACGAGAGGCAACCAGACATTGATGTTTCTCTCCCTCTCTTTCTCCTTCCCTTCCCTGTCTCTATAAATAAATAAAATCTTTTAAAAAGAGTAAGTAAGAGACAGAGAGAGGGAGAGAGAGGAGAGGGAGCACAGGCAGAGCTGGGGAAGGGCAGCACCCCGCCTCTACCTCTGAGTGCAAAACCCGTCTCGTCCACGCTCCGGACCTCTGCTACCAGGGTGACGAGGGTGCCATTGGCAGCTTGGGGTCGGCAGCCCCCTGGGACATGCTTGGCTGGTGGAAAGGAATCCCTTCGCCTGCGGTCACGACTCCAGCCCCTGAGGGTGGCTGGTCCCCAGGCCTGGGACTGGGGCGGTGGCTGCACCCAGCACACCCAGGGCCGTCCTTAGCAACGCTTCACTTGTTCAGACCCGAGTCAGAAACTGACATTCCAAGGACAGACATTGGGGTGGGGGGGGGGGAGGGATGAAAGAAGGATCAGTTGGCCTTGCCAATAATAAGAAAGGGCTTATTGTAAAAAATCAAACAAACGAAAAACCCTTGTTCTGAGCTTTCAGTTTGCTGGAGACTGGTCTCCAGCCACCCTTTGTTTCCACGATAAGAACCAGAGAGCATTCCTTCCAACAGGTGCGCGGGCGAGGGCGCGTCGGCGGGCGGGTCGGGGTGCAGCCCACGCACAGCCCTGTCCGGGGCAGACGCGGACGGTGTTTGAAGAACACGGTCTCTTACAGGCCGTGTTGCTTTTTAACCGCAATTTTTCTGCTTCATATCAGGATTACTTATCATCAGCAAAACTGGACACGCTAAGTGCCAACTGCAGGCAGAATACGACAGAGCTATTAAAAAGGCTGCGGCCAGGGCACATGTAATAAAGTATAAAATATCACGCGATGCTACCCAGAAAGACATCAGTTTACGAAGCTGTTCACCGACTGGACTTCGTATAACTAAATAAAGATAACTTCATATGCAGAAGCGAGGGGCTGAGGAGCGATTGTGCACTGGTTTATGTGTGTATTCTGTCGTCTTTCTACTTAATTTGCCACATTGAGCATTTGCTGTTTTTAGAAGCAAAACACACTTGAAGCGGTCGTAGCGGGGGAGCGATAAGTTCTGGGAAAGGCCGCTGAGGGGAGATGTTTTGTTTTGCAGAAAACCGGCTCGGGGGAGACGGAAAGTGAAATCATCAGCTACGTGGACGAGGAGCCCGGGGCCCTGGAGGACTTGGTGTTCTGATCACGCGGTGCACGCACCTGCCCTGGGAGGGAAGGGCGAGAGCACTCTTTCCAGGCTCAGAGGAGGCCAGCACTCGCCGAGCCTCGGGAAGCCGCACACCCAGATGCGGCTCTTAAAACTGTGGATGCTGCATCCAGACCTCCTCCCGCCCGAGGCGGGCCTGGTGGACGAAGAGGACCCTCTGTGGGTGGAACTGATAAACCTCAGGCGGACGAACGTGTGGGAGGGGCACCGGGTCTCCGGAAGAGAGAGCAGAACCGAAAACACCCTCCGGAGACTCGCAAGGGTGGCAGACTGTTCCTGATTCCGCCCCACGGATCAGGTTCCGGGGCCCGGACCTCGTGGAAACTGCTCCTTCCTGTTCGAACGTCGCACTGCACTAAAAGACAGTCTTGTTCCCCCCGTACCCCTGTGTCAGGTAGCAGATGCGAATGTGGATGGGTGCAGGAGAAATGACAAATGTTAACATGAGCAGCCATGAGCTGTCTGCATCTGCACGTTGAACAGCTTGTTTTTCACCCCCCCAAAAATATCCCCTGGCCCCTCGACTCTGTAAAAGGCACCTGTGCCGGTCACCGCACGTCCAAAACCTTCCTTGACCCGTCACCTTCAGGTTCAAGCCCCTTTGGAAACACCGTCCCCTTTTCCCAGTGCGTTAGCGGCAC
Source organism: Anoura caudifer (assembly GCA_004027475.1). Lineage (NCBI taxonomy): Eukaryota > Metazoa > Chordata > Mammalia > Chiroptera > Phyllostomidae > Anoura > Anoura caudifer. The sequence goes on from PVKU01002877.1 coordinate 101,299, forward strand.
CCCAGCCGCATTCCCAAGGATGGACCGGCCTGTGCTCTCCCCACCCCGCACACCTCCGCGCCCGCTTCCTCGGGGTGGGGTGGGGGAGGAGGCCTTTCACCCTCTCTCTGCATCTCCTCGGCACTTCACCTGCTGAGTCTCCGCGGCGCTCGGCCCCCAGAAAGGCTCCCTCTCCATCCGGGTCCCTCCTCTTTGAGTCTGCGCTGTCACTTACTGTTTAAGTTGTTTGACATCCTCCTCCCTTATTTAAAGTGTAACACACTCAGGGCTGGGAACAGTGCCCGCAGCTCTTTGTGGATCTAACCCCCGAGCAGGAGCTGGGGGACCGACCTCAGCCCGGCAGCGAGAACGAAGGTGAGTTTCTTAAACCGGCACTGGGCTAGGCAGCCAGACCCAGCGAGGGTCTGCAGAGCTGGGTGCCGGGGGTGGACCCGCGAACCAGCACCGGGGGGACGGCTCGGACGAAACCACGACAAAGACATGGGGACTCACGGTTGGCGCGGCTCTGCTCCGGCACCCGGCAGCCCCGGGCTCCAGGCGGATGTGCTGCCGGCACCCCCTGGGCTCCATGGGTCCCTGCCCACATGTGCAACGTCAGTGCCCGTGAGCCATCACCACAAAGGTGTGTTACCAGGTTGTCTCATTAAGATGGGAAGCGAAGATGTGCCCCCCCTGGGGAGGCAGGGAAGGAGCACTATGGTGGTGGTGGCTGGGGAATTGCTGGGAGGAAACAACAGGGAAGTCCTGGGGTCATAGTTCAAGGTCAGCAAGCTTTTTCTTAAAGGGTTAGGGTGTAAGTATTTTCAGCTGTGAGAGCATCCGGTCTCTGCTGTGTTCCAATAAATCTTTATTTATAAAGAACAGATGATGAGCCAGATGCATGGAACATAGTTATACTATAAAAGCATTTTTTAAAAGATTTTATTTATTTTTTTACGGAGGGGAAGGGAGGGGGAAAGAGAGGGACAGAAACATCAGTGTGTGGTTGCCTCTTGTGTGCCTCCTACTGGGGACCTGGCCTGCAACCCAAGCGTGTGTCCTGACTGGGAATCGAACCTGTGACCCTTTGATTTGCAGGCCAGCACTCAATCCACTGAGCCACACCAGCCAGGCGTAAAGGCATTTTTTGAAATGTGAAATCGAAGTTTAACCGGATTTAGCTGTGCATTCAGGCCCCACGGACCCTGTCCCAGGTAGCAGGTGCCATGCCCTGCGGGCAGACCCAGAATCCACACGCTCTTCCCCGAGAGGGGCCGGCTGCCTGGGGGAGCCCTACTGTCTGTGAGTTGTGAGAGAGTCTTTTTGGGAACACCCAGAGGTGGACGGTAAATCCTTGGTTCTAATAGGCTAACACCTCAAATCACATGGTCGGCCAAAAAGTTCTTTCGGTTTTTTCCGTTCAGTGGCTCTGGCAGCCCTTTAACTTCATTCAAAACGGTTTTGTCAGGTTGTATCGTGATGGCTGTCACGTCAGCAAAATTGGTGAATGTGCAGCTCTTTTCATATTGAAGATGGAAGAAAATAGGCAACATTTTCGGCATATTATTTCAAGGAAGGTAAAAATTCAACTGAAATGCCAAGAAAGATTTGCGCAGTGCACGGAGGAAGTGCTGTGACTGACCACATGTGTGTCGGAAGTGGTTTGCTCAGTTTCATGCTCGAGATTTCTTTGCTGGACGGTGCTCCAGGGTTGGGCAGACCAGGTGAAGTTGTCAGCGATCAAACCGAGACTAACTGGGAACAATCAACGTTCCACCAGGCGGGAGATCGCCGGCATAGCCAAAATGTCCAGATCAGTAGAGTTGTCGGTGAAAAGGAAAACCATGTCTTTCATTTTACGGAAAAAACTGAGCGGACTTTTTGGCCAACCCAATAACTGTAACAAGAGGAGAACTCGGCCCCTTCTCGCTTGTCTGCAGTAACGGAGAACCACCCACAGCACAGCGGGGTGTCAGCTTCAGAAAGGACACGGCGTCAGTAGCCAGCCGTGTGCTGATTGCTGCCTTCTTGTGACTCAGCGTCCTTCCAGCAGGTCTGCGAGGAGGCAGGCGCGGTGCGGGGCCTGCGTGGGGTCAGTGAGGGCTGCGCACGGCTTTTCCCGGATGCCGGTAGCCACGCATTTCACCGCAGGAACCACGGGATCACTCTGTCCTAAGGTGGGAGCTCAGGGCAACTCCCTTGTCACAGGCTGGGGAGAGTTCTATGCTCACCTGGAAACGAAGGGCATCGCCCCCGCCTTGTGCCGCCAGGGGAGCGAGCCAGGTTGGAGGAGGTGCTGCCGCTGCCTCGACTCAGACCCCGAGACAGAGAACCCAGTTATGGGGCAGAGTAGACTTTCCTGCTGCCCCGAGCGCTCCCGGGGCCCTGGCCGGGAGGGCCCCTTGGGTGACCGGGCTTAGAAAGTGCCTCGCCCAGACCTTCCCAGTGGCCACTCCCACCTTCCGGAAACAGCCTCTCGATTCCCCTCTGGCCGACAACCCCTCCCCTGGGGACAAAGCCTTGGTGTCTCCAAGGGGCTCGGCCATGTGACGCAAAATAGGCTGAGCCGTCTCTTCTAGGAATTCGGGTATTGAGTGGAGCGGCACTGAAATTGGAAACAGCCGATTTATCCCCACCGCAGCGCCCGGAAAGGCTTTCCCAGGCCCCTGCGCCTGCGTCCTCAGAGAGGCCGGGTCTGCTTTCTCGCTCTCGCCCGGGCTGGGTGGCTCAGTGCGTGGTCAGACCTGCGTCGTCCTTGTGCTGGCTGCAGGCGGCCAGGGCTGCTTGCAGGGAACCCAGCCAGCAGGGACCACGGCAGCCATGTGGCTGTCGGGGCCCCCGGGGCACTTTCCAAAGTGTCTCCAGCCTGGTCTGCTAACCCACGGCCGGAGTTACCACATCTCGGAGCTGAGAGACGGAGGACTTTTCAAGGCCGGCAGCTAGGAGCCAGGCCTTCTGACGCTCCCGCCACTTCACAGAGGGAGCGACAGGCTTCCCCAGCTGGCGCGCACCGCCGGGCAACTGAGGCAAAATGCTACTTCAGAGACCCTTTCAGTAGATTCACCAGTGATTATTTATTGCAAGGCACTGTGCTAGGCGCTGCGGAGAGTACATGGAGGATAAACCGATGGCCCTGCCCCCGAGGAGCTTACAGTCTATTTGGGGGGGGGGGTGGCAAGGCAAACACACAGGACACAGGAGTCACGATACAGGCGTTGAGCGAGAACTCGAGGCAACCCCATCCGAGCTGCCCCACGGTCCCACCCGACCCTGCTGCCCGGAGTGGGACTGATGGGGTGGCAGCTGGTTCAGAGGGGGGCCTGAGCGTGGGAAGGCTTCACGGCCGAGGACCCTCGGGATTTGGGGGCTTGGGAGTGTTACTGCAGGAAGGGGCAGCCGTGTGACCCAAAGGCACAGAGGTGGGACAGGAAGCAAGCAGTGTTCGGGGGCCGGGGAGGGCTCCGCGTGGCGGGGGACGAGGCTCACTCGCTAATCAATTTAAAGGGGCCCTTACACGCTCACGCTGAGATTTTATCGTGTTCACAACGGGGGAGGGGACACCTTCAGACAGCAGGTACCCTTAGATCGGATATCCGGGAGACCGAGCTCACGGAGGGGAAGGATCCAAGGTCAATCTTCAGGACATTCGGTCGTGGATCTGACACGGTGTCTGTGAGGTCGCTTTGGGGGAGGGGACAGCTCAGGCCATTGGGCTTTGGGTCCAGGCCTGAGATGTGGGAGCCCCTCTCGGGTCTCGGGTCTCACGGTGTCAGTAGCACGAGGGTGAGCTGACCGGGCCCCTGGCCGGCAGGCCGGAAGAATGCTCCCAAAAGACACGATCTTTACAAACGACAGAATATTTATTAACAACACCTTTAGAAAAAGATTACATATGCTCGCTAGACCACGGGTGAGTACCACTGACACTGGGGTGGGGGCTGCCCGGGGGGTCCTTGTTTCCACCCGCTTTATCATTTCGCGCATGTGTGTGTGAGTGTGTGTGTGAGTGAGAGTGTGTGTGTGAGTGGGAGGGAGCGGTTTTAAATGCTGTTTGTTAACATGGAAGCAACCGTATCAAACTGAGGACGGACCGCAGTTTGAAATGCTGGCGACATTTCCCGTCACCACGCTAGTTCTCTGTACAGTTGGGATCCCGACTGAGTTACTTGGAGAAGCAGAGCTCGAAGGCGGAAGAGTTAACATGGGTTGTCTGAAGGAGCGGTGACAAGTCGCCGGCAAGCCGAGCTCCGAGAAAGCAGAAGGGTGGCCGCGTGCCCGTGTGCGGAGACCCGTGTGGAGGACGTGGTGGGCTTTCGGGTCCGCTGGGGCCCACCGCAAACTCCCTCCCCCACCGTGACGGACAGCTCTTTCGTAAGAATGGGGCTTTGCTGATGTCGCTGCGTTCCAGCGTCAGATGCTTCGGACTCAGAAGGCGAAGCTTATAAAGCATCGGGGCTGCTGACTGCAGAACAGGAGGCCGTGCAGCCGCACCGAAGACCTTTTTCAGAGTCTGGGGACACACTCTCGGCAGCAGCTGCTCGCTGAACGAGGGGCAATGTGCCACACTCCAGGCGTGACCTGGACTCCAAGGGAGGGCTCTGTCATTCAGGAGACACACACACTCTACATAAGAAATGCTGGAGAGAAGTCGTGAACCCGTGAATGGAGAATCACCTTTGCTTTAAAAATGTACGTTCAAACAGATGCATTTAAAGAGTAGAGCTACCTTTCAGCCCCTGAAAGACTCGGCTGACCAGAGTGACTTCCAGACTACGTCACCACGGGCGTGGGACTTCCGCAGGGACGCCCGAGATGACCTGGCTGCTGTGGAGACAGGCTCGCTCCGCAGAGCAGAGAGCCAGGCTCACCGTGCGCCACGCCACGCTCCGGCTGAGAGTGCCGCGCGGGGCGCCTCTGGGCAGCCGTTCCGGTGTGAACTCGGTGAACTCGCAGCCGTCCCCGAAACCGTCCCGAGTCCTGCTGCACCACGAAACCCATGCGGCGGCGGGGGAGACACGGTGTCCGCCGTGTGCAGGGACCCGGCCCAACGCCGGGCCGTCCGGAGCGTCACTCACAGCCCGCCCGCAAGCCGCCTGGGGCGCGAACGGACCCCAGCCGCCTGCCCTCCCTCCCTCCGGGTACAACGGGACAGGGGGTTTGCGATTCCGTCACCAAGGCGAGTTGCACACTCTGTCTCGAAAGGAAACATTCTCAAACCATAATCGTATGACCGGCGCCCGTTGCATTTTATAGCAGAGGAGAAAAATCAATATCTACATTTCATGTTAACTTTAAAAAATTCTATAAAACACTAAATATATAATAAAAATATGCATATAAGGACATATGTAAACCGCTTTGGTAACATCGTATTACAGATGTCTTCAGTGCATCGCTGCGTCTCCGAAGAAACTGCGGACAAAGCTCTGTTCGCTTTGAGGAAGTTCTGTAGAATGCCATTCCTAAAGAAGCAAGAAACATTTTTTTTCCAGGAATAAGATGTACTCGACCACAACATCACTTAGCGCTGGGCGTTCCCAAAGCCACTGGCTCAGTGTCGCTGGGTCGTGGCCGGCGCCGCCGCGGCGTCCGCTGTCATAAGCTGGACCTGGCCGTGAGCGAGAGCATGATGGTGCTGAGCGCCGAGAGCGCGCAGGCGTTGGAGGTGGAGGGCCCCGCGCCGCGGGCGTACGCACCTGCGGAGAGAGAAGGCGGCCGCTCAGCAGCACCGCCCCCTGGCTGCCGCGGGAAGCGAGGCCCAGGGGCTTCCGAAGGGGCCGCTGGGGGGAACCGGAGGGGACAGGTGGATCCTACCGGGGACGACCGCCGCGTGACGGCAAGAACGCCAGCCCTGCGGCCGTCTAGGTAGGGCTTCGTGGGTGCTTCGCCGTGGCTTTGCCCTTCCCGCACCTGGACGATGACCTGAGGGGCCCTTCGCGGAGGAGACGGAACCCAGGCCTCTGGGCAGGGTTTCATCTGTGACTGAAAACTCCATCTCCCCACCTCCAGCCTTTGCAAACCTCTCATCACAGGCAGAGGCCACGGAAAAACCACACGTACTTTCTAGCAACTAGCGTTGCTGTCTAGTTCCAGAATGTTCCCGTCACCCCAAATGGAACCCAGTGCCCCTGCCAGCCAGGGGTCTGTCTGGGAATTTGCCTATTCCGTGTTTTCTTAGATAAATGAAATCACTCAAAACAAACAAAAACAGTAGCAAAAACTATGCTGCTGGCTAAGATAGTTTCAAACATAGCGTTTGAAGAATAGGAACGAACGTATTTGCTCGAAAATGCATACAGGGTGGGGAAAAACAGGCTTACACGCATTCTTGTGGGGAATAACGCGACAGTGACACGTGACGGCAAGAGTAACCGTGTGTCACGTGCTCCCAGCGGTGAACGCGCTTCTGCCCCCGTATTCCCACAGGCCAGTCCGCGTGCACAAAGACGATCTTGGCTGCACACACATGTGCATTCCTGTTCACGTGTCACGTGCGCCCCTCCAAATTAAGGGCGTCAAGCCTCGGTATTTTCAGCCAGAGACGCTGCGTTACATTGGGTCACTGGAGTGTCCGTCAGTCAAGCCCTCCGCTTGTGCCTCCCGACCGAGTCAGGCTCTCAACTCTCTGGGCTGCGCTCTGGGCGCCTGCAGAGCGACCCCAGGGCCCCACCGGGGTCACCTCTAGTCAAGCTGCCTCCTGCAGGAAACTGCCTGTGACCGGCAGATGTCTCTGGCCAAGGGGTGGGGGATGGCACCGTCTGCTTGCGCAGCGCGTCTCTCTCCGCACCAGGCCAGGTCTGCGGCAGCCCGGACTCACCGGGCGGCTCCTGGGAGAGGCAGGCAGGGGGCGGGGTCACATCCTTACTTGTCCTCTTTGGGATTCGGATCTGCTCGCTGGCGCTGCCGTCCCCTCCGTCGCTGAAGGGCTTGATCTCCACAATGTAGTCCTCGTCCAGCGGCAGGGCCAGCTCCACCGACGTCCCGTTCGTCTCGATGACGGACGTGCCGCTGTGTCGGCTCCACCTGTACAGGACCTGCCGGCAGGGAGGGGAGGCGTCACCTGCCATCCTCACCGGCCCAGCGGAGGGCGGAGCGCGCTGCCATGTTCCCCGCTGGGCCCTGGCCCCCCTCGGGGACGTGGGGCTGCCGGGCCACCTGCCCACACTGGGAAGGCGCAGGTGTAGAGGGCCTGGCTGCGGCCACCCTCCCCTTTCCACAGGAGGAGGGTTGGGGGAGGCTGCAGCGAGGGGTTGGGGTCTGAGGCCGCCACATGCTGCGTGGCCTCACCACCTCTGGGGGGCCGGGGGAGCACCCTCAGAAAAGCCAGCCCCTCTTTGAGGGTATCCGGAGCTCACTGACCCCGGAGGGGCCCTGGGATCAGAACAGATCTGGCTGCTCTGTGACCGTGGTCGACCTAACTTTATGGCTTGGGGCTGCGTTTCTCTCGTCTGTGACGGGGGCGGTAGCAGCCACCTCCCGGGGTGTTTTCAGGACACACAGAGGGGCTGCAACGAGGGCCTGGCTCAAGGGCAGTGTGGAAAGGGGTCCCGGGGAGGCGCCATGCGGACAGCAGGTGGAGACGTGCCCAGGAGAGGCAACAGCGAGGGGCAGGGGACGAACGGCCAGCACCAGGACGCCCCTGGGGACCCGACACGTCCGCCTCTGGGGCGGGTCTCCGCGAGGCCGGGCAGCCCACTCCTCCCTGGGGGCCCCTCTGGGGGCTCTGCAGGAGGGAGGTCAGGCGGCGGGGGCTGTCACTCAGGAGTGTCTGTAGCTTGCAACCGCCCCCTCCGGGGTCCCAGCTCCCCTTCTGGCCGCCCCCGCCCCGGGTGTGAGTCTGGGTGGGTGGCCCCACCCAGACCCCTCTGCTGAATCAGCGCAGGGACCTGCAACCACCCCCCTGAAAACAGCGCCGGCCCCTGCGGCTCCATCCGTCCGAGGGCCTCGCGGTCAGGCCTCTGCTGGCCCCTCATTCCCCGCTTATTCTGGGGCAGATGGGAGACTGTTCCTACCAAACCTGAACATTTTGACTTGTAAGTTCTTCTCTTTGAAAACATTTCAAAATCATAGATTTCGTTTTTACAATGTTTTCCTTCTACAATGAACACTATGGGGCAGCTTATTAAAGGTGCCTGCAATTTCCTTCTTTTAAAAAAAAATATTTTATGTATTTATTTTTTAGAGAAGGGGGGAGGAAGGTAGAAAAAGGGAGAGAAACACTGATTGGTTGCCTCTCACACCCCCGATCAGGGACCTGGCCCACAACCCAGGCGTGTGCCCTGGCTGGGAATTGAACCGACGACCTTTGGGTTGGCAGGCGGGCGCTCAGTCGCGGAGCCGCCCGAGAAGGACGAATATGAAACTGCTGGCCCTTGAGGGCCTTGTCAACACGGCCCCGGGCCTGTGGTTTCTCAGAAACCTTGTTTTAGTCACTCCCTCCCACTGTTCCGGGACTGGGCAGAATTCACAGGGCCTCATGACTTGATTGTCCCCACTCTGTCCCTCCCCAACATCTCACTTGGTGGCCATCTGACTGTCCAGGAACAAAGAGCCTCCATCTCTCTCTGAACTCTCTCCAGGTTTGGAAGAGCTCTGCTCCCACGCAGTGGGGCAGGCCGACACCCGCCCCCACACCCCCCACGCCGCCGCCCTCGTCGGCCGCAGTTTCACTCCTCGGAAGCTGGAGGGCGGACCTGGACCTTCTGTTGGCTGCCCCTTCAGATACCCGAGGTGACCGTCATGCCTCTGAGGGTCTTTCGTCCTCCAGCTGGATATCCCCAGCCCCAGCCTTGGTGTTGGCCTCCAGATCAGAGCCTTCTCCGTGTGAGCGGTGGTCGCAGATGCGGCCCCGACAGCCCCCCGTGTGCCCACTCGGGCCGCCGCACCGCAGGGAAGAGCCCGTTCCCCTCCCTTAGAGCCTGAGCCGCTGACCGCGCCCGTCCCGGCTGCAGCCGCGGAGAAGACAGGCTACAGCGCGGGCTTCCTCCCACGCGGGGCCGGCAGCTGCGCAGGAAGCCCGGCGACCCAGCACCCAGCAGCCCATGCGGGGGCCCCAGAGGGACACGGGGAGGGGCGGGGCGGGGTGGGGGCGGGGTGTGCTGACCACCCAGCCCGGAACTGAAGTCACCCCCCCAACCCGTGGGAGACCATCCACTCTGGCAGCCCCGACCTCCCGGCCTGTGGCCGTCCCTGGCCGGCTTTTCCTGCGCCCTGCTCAGGCGGTTCCCCAAGTCCTGGCTGGTGGCCCCGCAGTGTCGACCCCACTCAGACCAAGCACCACGGGGCAGAGGTTCCTGGCGGGCTTAGGGGTCCGAGGTCATCGGTGCCCGTGCTTCCTAGGAGGGGACCGCCCCTGCTAACGGCCGCGGCAACACAAGAAGCCGCCACCCACCTTGTAGCCCTTCACCTCCGACTCGTTTTCCCGTGCCTTCACCTGGTCCCAGTTCAGGACGATTTTGGAGTCCGATGAATTCCATATGACGTTTCCGGGGGGCTGACTGGGTGCTGTGGAAAACCACGGAGGCACAGGTTGTTAGTGTCAGTGGGCTCCGAGGCCTGTCCTCTCGCTAGAAGTGAGCGCGGAGGCAAGTTCATGGGCTGCTGCTCTGATGTGGGTGTTCGAGGCCCCGACGCCCCGTGGACGCGGTGCCGCAGATGGAGAATGAGTGACTCGCTCGCCCAGCGTCTAAAGCTAAAAGATGCGCCCCCCTCGGTGTGGAGGAAAACACCGATCTTTCTGTCCTCCGAGCAGTGACGTCTGCTCGGTGTGCAGCGAGGCTCCGTCGAAGAGCCAAGGGACACTGGAATCCGCCTCATGACACACTTAGCGTGCCAATGGCCATCGGGAGGTGGGGCTGGGGAGGGCCTGGGGACGCGTGTGACGAATCCCCAGGACGTGTCCGGCAGGGCTGTGCTTACGAGGCTTCCTGGTGGTCACGTTGACGGCGGCGCTGGAGGGGCCGGCCCCGGCCGTGTTATAGGCCTTGACGGCCACGTGGTACAGCGCGCTGCCTTGTAAATTGGTGATTTTTGCCGACGTCTGGTTCCCGAATGTCCGTATTTTCCTAGCGTTTTCCTCCTGGTCCTCGTGTCTCCAGTATTTAACCTGCGGAGACAAAACGCAAGGCCGTGGAAATCACGCCCCTGGGATGTTCCCACTGCCGCGGGGCAGTTGTGTTCTCCCGGAGACGCTGCCCAGGGAGGCGGTTCTCCGCAAGGGCGCGCAGGCGGAGCTTTAGGGCTGCGCGCTAGCGCGCTGGGCGAGCTCCCGGCCGGCACCCGCGGTGGGCGGAGCCCTTGGTGCTCACGCGTGCGCGTGGTGACGTGGTGAACCGGGGCCGCCACACTGACCCCTCCCCCCTTTTCTCCATCTCTGGTTTGAGCCCACGAGACTCTGGGGACATCGAAGGGGGGCGTCCTCTGCCCCCGTGAACGCTCCCGCCAGCCCCGGGCCCCCGGAGCGAAGGCCTCTGACCGCGAGCCGGCCTCGGAGGACGCGCTGCAGGGCCAGGCCTCTGCTCCGGGGCCGAGTGCCGGGCTCCCGCTGACCTCATAGCCTTGTACCCGTCCGCTGTTCTTCCCCGCGGGGGCGGCCCAGAACACCTCGATGTCGGTCGCGGACAGGCTTCTGGCAAAGAGGCTGGCCGGTGGTTTGGTGGGTTCTGCATGGGTGGGGGCGGGTGGAAAAGGGTGTGACTCAATCAGCTGCTTCTGGACGGGCTTCGAACCCCCAGTCACAGAGCCACCCCCGTGGGTGTAACCCACGCCCCGATTCCACGGAGGAGGCGCCATGGCGGAGCGCCGGGATGGCCGGGGGTAGAGGCAGCGATGCAGACACTTGTCCAAGGCCCCCGGTGGTGAGCTGGCGGGGAGCAGAGGCCAGTCACCGGGACCCCTCCGGTGTGGGCACCGGGTTTCACTTAGCACGTGTCCTTCTTAATTACCACCTGTCACAGGCACGCGGCCCGGTCCCTGGGTTGTGACTGGGACAGGGGACAGGAGCAGGACGGTCGACTGACGTGACTGTGGCTCAGGAAAGCCGGGGGACGGTTGAGATCTGCACAGCACACTCTGTGGCCTCGGAAAGTCCCCTGCTTGTCGTGGACCTTGGCTTCCTCGGCGGCACACAAGCCCCTACACCAAGACTGTCACCTGGACTTCAGTTGCTTTTACCAGACTTTTGCCAAAACTTTGTACCATTTCTATATGTTAATATATTCCTTTCAGTATTCTTTTTTAAAATAAAATTTTTTTAAAAGATTTTATTTATTTATTTTAGAGAGGGGAAGGGAGGGAGAAAGAGAGGGAGAGAAACATCTGTGTGCGGGTGCCTCTGGCGCACCCCCTTACTGGGCACCTGGCCTGCAATCCAGGAATGTGCCTGGACTGGGAATTGAACTGGTGACTCTTTGCTTTGCAAGCTGGCACTCAATCCACTGAGCCGCACCAGCCAGGGTCAGTGTCCTTTCTTAAAGAAGAACCAGGCCATGTCGTGAGCAACGGTATTCATGAAATTGGGGTTTGGATTTCATAGCTGTGTTTTCTCCTAATGCAGTTCCTGTCCATGTGGACTTACTGCACGTGTTTAAAAGTCCGTCTGGCATGTTTGCAATCCACCTGGGCGCGTTCTCTGGGAAGCCATCGCCCTGCGGAAGACGCTGGGCGAAGAAGCCTCCGAGGCTTGGTCTCTCTGCCACAGTACACAACTGCATGGCATGTTCACTGATTCGGCACGTGTGAAGGGCCTGCGTGTCCCACCCGGTTAGACACTGGTGACACGGAGGTGAAGGAGAAACAGCAGGTCCTCCAGAGACCCCCCCTCAGTGAGGCTATAAAACTGAGATTCAAAATTTATAACACGTGGCGAAGAGCATTACTGCAGAGGACGCTGGGAAGGGGACGGCTGCCGTAGGCTGGCCTGGGGACTGGGAGGGGGCCTTGGTCCTTCACGCTGAGACCCAGAGGACGAGTGTGAACTCCCGAGGTGGGCGGGCGAGACTGGGGACGTTCAGAGGGGGGAAGCGTGTGTGCGCGGGCTCGAGCTGGTGTGGATCCCTGCAGCCCCGGGAGACGGCTGGAGCGCAGGGTGCGCAGGGCGGGCAGCCTGGGGCCCTGGGACGGGTGGGGCGGGGCCTGTGAGCTGCTGAGCATCAGGGGCTGCCCAGCGGGGAGCCCGCCGCACCCCCACTCGCTGGGAACCAGACTCGGCAGGCAGACGGCGCCCTTGACTGTGGACATGCCCTTTGCAGTGGGGGGGACGCACTCCCGTCGTGGCGAAGACCGTGCGATGGGCACTGGGGCAGCAGGGATGGTGCGTGGGGACCCTGGGGATGGGGATGTGGGTGACCATGCCGTGTTGCAACTCATCCTTAGTAACACAGAATAAGGGGTCCGCGCCACACGCTTTATAAAGACGAGATGGCGAGAGGCCATGCGGATCGTACTCTGACAGTCACCGAGCGGGTGACAGAGGCAGGGTCCTTCTGAGGGGAAGCTGATGTGTGAACAGGCAGGAAGGCTGCCCACGGAGCCTGCCGCTCGGTCCTTAGCCATGGCGTTAACGGCGGCGGCCCTTGGTGTTTACCCACAGGAGACCTGCTGTCCTGCGTGGAGCCTGGTGGCGCACCACCAGCCGTGGTTTCTGCGTTGCCCTTTTCCCAGATCAGGGGACACCTCCCGCTGAAGGGCATGGTGCCCGGCGCCTGCGTGTCCCGAGACCCGCACCCCAGCAGCCCTGTCCCCACGGCTGGGCCGCACCTTCCTCCGCGGAGTACACCACCGTGACGGGGCTGAAGGGGCCCTCGCCCTTGCTGTTGTAGGTGCCCACGCGGACCTCGAAGGGGGCGAAGGGCCGCACGCTCTCGTTCCGGAAGACGTATCTGCAGGCGTCGGCCGAGGCCAGCACCGTCAGCATCCAGGTCCCAGTGCCGTAGGGCCGGAAGGCCACCACGTAACCGAAGCCTCGTCCGTTCTGCAGCTCCTCGGGCACCGTCTGCGGATGGAGGTGGGAGTCAGAGAGAAGTTTCCGGAACCCTGGCGGTTCCACTCAAATGCTAGGATGGTTGTACACGGCCAACCGGCTCTCCCCCGCCCGTCTCATTTTGGGCTTCGTCCAGAGTCTGAAGCCTGGCCCCTGCCTCGGTCCCCCTCTGATACTCAGGAGGCGCGGGGCAGGGTTAAAGAACCTCAACGAGTGTCTGCGGCGCACAGTGTGGCCCAGGCCCGGCTCCGAAACAGCAGAGACGACTGTGAAAGACGTCGGCCGGGGGCTGATGGAAAACCGCCCACCACGAATCTTCCTCCGGCGCCAGGCGGACCAAGGCCACCCGCAGCGGGGAGAGCCCCTCGGCTCCGGCCAGACCTCCCTACTCCGAGCCAGAGGGGGTGCTGGGGGTGGAGCGGCTCTCCCAGCTGGGGCCCGGGCCCAGGCTGCCATCGAGAATCCCCCGAAAAGATGGAGAACCCTCTGGAAACCCCCCCCTCCCCATGACTGTTTTAGCACCTCGCCCAACGATGGACGGGCTGCCCCCCCGCCGCCCCCCCACCCCCTGCCCCCCAGCCGTGAGCTCTGTAGAGAGGGTTCGCACGCAGACGGGTTTCGGCTGCCACAACACAGGGGCCCTTCTGGGACACGTTTCCACAAAGGAAAACATGGAGCAGCCCAGACGGGTGTGGGCTCCCCTTGGGCGGGGACCCCTTACCTCCCAGGTGATGACCAGCTCCGACTTGCTGCCCCCTCCGCCACTGACGTTAGCTGGGGTGACTTCGGGGACTGTTCAGGGGACAAAAAGAGGTCATGTCAGGGGCAAAGGCAAATGAGGGCCACGGAGGCGGCGGGGCCCCACAGAGGTGACTCACTTCAGACCCAGAGCTGGGTGCACACACACCTGTGTCTTTTGAGATCAGAAACCAGGTGTTCACGAGGCCCAAAGGACCCCCACGAGGGAGCGACGTGACCCAGAAAATTGCTCCTGGTCACCGGTTTCCCCTCCATCCCTGGAGGCCAAGGGTCGCGGCACAAGGGAGGGGCTGCGGCTCCGGGTCTGCCGCTCCGGGAGGCGTTCATTAGCCATGGGTGGGGCACAGGGGGACACACAGCAGTCTCAACAAGAGGCCCGGAGGGAGTGCTCTGGGTCACGGGTGCGGTGCCTGGAGCAGCAGGCTGCCCCGCGGAGGGCCGGCCTATAGTGGCGTCTCAGAGGGTGGAGAGGTGGGCGCTGGGGGCAGAGGGAAGTGGTGCTCAGAGGCTGACCCCTGGCTCACGGGGCTTGAGCTCTGTGGTCCCAATTTTCTCTGTAAAAGAGGGAAGTGGCGCGAGCTCCCTCTTCAGGGCTGTTGAGGGGAATGAATGATGTCGCAGTGCAAGGGGGAGAGGCAGGGGCATGTCAGAGAAAGACTCCAGGCAGGTTTGGGGAGGGCTGGCCGGTGCGCGGGTGGGACTGGCCATGGCCCCTTGGTCACAGCCCCTCGGTCACGGCCATGAGTTACACCTGGTGGGTTTTGTCCGAGGGCGGGGTCAGAGTTCCCATCTGTTTAGAGCCCATGCTATCCCTGCAGCAAGCGAAGGGCCTCACGTCGGCTGGGAGCCCCGGGCCCCGCACCCGGGCCCCCGTGTGTGCGAGGGAAGTTCAGGAACAAGTGACCCAGCCGGGTCCACGCCGCCTCCTCCCCGCGCTCACTGAAGCGGTGGGCTCGGGGGTCCGACGCGGCTGCAGACCCGGGAGTAGTGGGGAGCCCCAATCTCAGCTTCGGGGTGCGGTTCATCCCTAAGACTTCCGCCTGCCCTTCTCTGAAGACCCTGCCCTCGGCCCCCTCGGAGTCCTGTGGGGGGGCTCTGAGGGACATGCGGGGCATGCGTGAAAAAGTGCGCCCTGGTGGGGGTCCCGCCGACAGGCAGACCAATGAAGACAGAGCTGGCGCTGGGGAGACCCAAGCGCTCCTGTGCCCCCACACCCAGGGCCTGTGCAGAGGGAGACCCCTAATGGGGACACTGACCAGTAGGCCGGTGGCTACAGGCTGCTGCTGACCCCCAGGGAAGGAGGGGGTGCTCACGGAGGCCCCGAGGATGACCTAAGAGACCATCTGCATGGGGAGCTACTCACGGGCCTCCTCGGTCCTCCGCTTCTCAGAGGGCTGGCTGGGCTCCCCCATCCCGATGGCATTGGCTGCCACCGTACGGAACTCGTACTCGACCCAAGGGTTTAAACCTGCCACGGTCGCCGTGAACGTCTTCCCGTCAATGACTTCGGGGACTGAAAGACATCAGGGTGTCCAGGTTGGGAGGCGGGAGCGTCTGCCCACCTCCCCGCCCGGACTGTGCCCAGGGCGCCGTGGGTAGGCTGCCGGTCGCCGCATGACCGCTGTTCCGGTGGCGGTGCCCGGAACTCAGACACCTGCAGGGGGTGTCACCAATGGCACTGTCTTCACGGCTCAAATCCACTTGTTTAGTTCTCAGAACCGCCCCACGAGGACGACCACAGGACGGTCTCCTGTTTACCGGTGAGGATGGCGGGCCCAATTCGGGAAGGGCCTCACCCAAGGCCACTCTGGGTTCGCTCCTCCGTTCACCGCAGGCGCCGCCCGAGCCGGCCTCAGTGGTGGCGACAAGCTGCATGGGCTCAACTGATTATGGGCTCTGTGAGCGCCGAGGGTGTGGCCCGTGGGCTGCGTGGGCTTGGGTGTCAGGGCAGTGGAACCCACCAGGGTCACCGGGCGGGGCCTGCAGACAGGCTGCTTCCGGAAGGATGTGGCCCCGGGCCTGAGGCCCTGGCCGGTTCACCTGGCTTCTAGGCTCACTGAGCCACCGCTTGGGTTTGAAACTGATTACAGTGCGGACTTCCCATCGGACCCAGGACGTTCGGAGGGAGCCGTCCATCACACCGGGGAGCAGGCGGGGTGGTGGCCAGCCTCACGGGGCCGCCCGGACACAGTCCCACCCTCCAGGTGGGGCACCGGCTCTGGCGTCAGGCAGACCCCTGGGCTCTGATTCTGAATCCGCACTTGGCGGCCAAGGGACCTTGGGCCGGTTGCTCCACTGTCCCCTGCCTCAGCTTCCTCACCATAAATGAAGGACGGTGACAGCGTCCCTTCCCGCCTGTTGACAAAGCCCACGACGAGCGAGCGCTGGGCAGGGCGTAAGGCGCCTGTGGAGGGCTCGACACTTCCGAGTCGTCTTTTTGTAAACGGGCCGGCACCCCCCTCCCGCCTCTATTACACACCCACAGCACTTCCTGTGTGCGACAAGGCTTCTCAGCTGTGTCTCCTTTGTGCGTGAACAACCCCTCGTGCACGCTGACCAGGACACGAAGATCCCGTCAGGACCAGACTGCGCCCTGACCTCTGGTCTCCCACCTCCCCTTCCCGAACCCCTGCCCGCCATGGGGCAGCCAGGATCCGCAGCAACGCAGAGACCCGTCCCCGAAGCTGGGTGAGTTACAGTGTGTGTGTGTGTGTGGGGGCGGGGGGTTGCACCAATCCCTAGGGCTCCTCTGGGTTCCATAAAGCTGGGCACATCCCTCCACTTAATCCTGCCTCACCACGCCGAGGCCACGCAGCCAGCGCCAGGCGGGCAGGAGGAGCCGGCGCCTTGCCGGCAGCCACTGCCGGTGTGTGCGTTTCCCCGCAGGGAAACCCAAGCAGCACAGCGAAGCAGGCCGGCCCGGAGGCGCTGCCAGGGAAAGCCCAGGAGTGGCCTGCCCACGCCCTGTGTAATACATACAGCCAGATCTCACGCCCCTTCGTGCCCAAACTGATCCACCTAAAAAACGGGCGGCCCATCCGGTGGCCCCAGCCAGTGCTTGGATCCCGTGTCCCCAGAGCAGCGTGTCCCTGTCACAGGGATTGGCCACACACCAGCCTGCGCCTCTGCTTCCCCAAGCGGAGACGGCATTGACGGGGGCAGCACAGTTGGCTGCGGACTAGGACCTGCTGCCCTGGGGTGTCACCTGCGCAGTGCCTGATAAGGACCCTGGTGTCCCAGCTCTGCCGCGGCACTGGGCCTGTCAGATGGGGTCTCGGAAGGCCCGTCGGACCCCCGTGCGGACAGCCGGTGCGGTACCTGTGCTGACGGCCTGCCAGCCCACGGAGAACGGCGTCCGGGCTTGGATGGCGTACACGGTGACGGGGCTGTGGTTGTCGGGCCCGGGCCTCCAGGACAGCTGGGCGGTGGTGTCCGTGATTTCGTCGATGGTCACGGCCTCGGGGGGGCCTGGGGGACCTGCCGGAGAGCAAGACCCTCAGGAGTGGGGCGGCGGGGGCCGAAGTCTGGGCGCGTGGGCCCTTCCTCACCTGGTCCCAGACTCGTCCCGTGACACTTCCCTACTGAACACCACCCGGCGCCCGGCGTCCCTCCGGGCTCTGCGGCCTGCGGTGACCGAGATGCAGCCCTGCTCCCGGGGCTCACGCGTGACAGGAAAGATGAGCGGGTGGAGCGTGGATTGCGGCACAGCATTTGTTCTAATGCTGGGCCGGCCGGGCACGCGGGGCCCGAATTCTCTAACGCCCATCGCCCAGGTACAGGGCCCTGCTGGGCCGGGCACTGTTACAGGGCACAGCAGGGGTCAGCGACGGTGGGCGCCTTCTGGAGACGCCCCGTTCCACCCTGGAGGGTGTGGCTTTGAGCAGAAACGGCTTTAGAACCTCGGGGTCCTGGGGTTGCCCTGCCCCCCACCCTCAGCAAAGGCAGGCACAGGCTTGCGTGTGAGCGCACAGCTGTGAGCAGGGTCGGTGCCTGCATCTCCGACCGCAGCCACTCCCGAGCAAGTTCAGAATCGGACCGCCTCAGAGAGAAGGCGACCCTGCGGGACCCAGAATGACGGCCGTCCTGCCCGTTGGACGGGTGTGGGAGGGGTTCGCCTCGCCCAGCACAGCCGTCGGATGCGCGGTGGGGCCCTGCCGGGCCTGCCACGGGGCAGGGGGTGAGGGGGGACAGTTAGCGGCAACTTCCTTGAGGAAGACTCCGCCCCTGACTTCACGCCTGCCCCCTGCGTGCCCTGCCCCGAATCTCTCTCTCCTTTTCGAGCCCCTTCACGGACCCGCAGGCGAGGCTGAGTGTGCCTTCTCCCCCCCAGTCCTGGACGGCAGGTCTGGAACCCTGTGTGCTGGCGGTGACTGATTTCCACGGTGACATTTCAGCGTGTCAGTCTAGTGCCACCCTGATAGGTCCTTGGGACCCTGATTAGCCAGACAAAGAAGATGATAAAAACTTTTTCTCATCCTCGCGTCCCCCACCCCTGACTGCTGCTCCTTGGACGGCCCTCCAAATCGGAGCCCCGAGGCAGAGTGGAGTCTCCCAGCCCCTCCACAGACGAGATCGGTAGGGGTCTGCGGGCCCTCAGCTGGCCGCCGGAGATGCCGGGGGCCGGTGCGGTGATGACGGGACTGTCTGGGCTCAGTTCGCTCCTTGCAAAATCCCCCCCCATCTCCCCAGGACACACAGACGTGGCCTTGCGGAATGTCCCCCAGCTTCACTAGGGGGCCCTGTGGTCCTGGGCTCTCTGGGGTTGTGGTCCCAGGCTCCGCCAGCAGGGGGAGCGCTGGCATGCGCCGTGTCTATGCATCCCTCTTGTGAGGGGTGGAGGTGGAGGTGGGGGTGGGGGTGGGGGGGTGCCCTTCCCAGCCACCCCCGCCGGCTGCAGGTGAAACCCGGTCAATATCAGAGGACTAAGGAGGCCGGGCTGAGGCTCCAGGCTTGGGGCTGCGCTGAGTCCCACACACGACTCTCCTTCAGGGCAGGGAGCGCCTGCCCCAGCCCCTGTACCCCCTCCCCCTGACAGGCAGCCCCTGGGACAGGCCGCGAGGCCCCTGGCAGAGCTGGAGGGGATCAGACAGAGACATTTGGGTGCCGCAGTCATTTATCGGCCTCAGGGACTGATTAGGCTAGATTTTCTTTCAGGCTGCGTTTGCAAATTTCCTCCTGGTAGTTAATGTTATTTTCTGTGAAATGAAGTATACAATATCATTTAGGAACTTCGAGTATTACTGATTTAAATATTTATTAGTGTAACGTATTGGCATTTAAACTGCTGAGCTGAACATTATCCTAATTAGACAGAAGACAGATTTTCAGCAGAATTCCTTTGTCCTCCAGCGGGGAGCGGGCCAGCGTCGTGACCTCAGAGCGGAAACAGACACGTTCCCACAGGGTGTCCCCCGGGGAGCGGCGCCCCGGCCGGAAGGTGTGCCCCTTATCCTGCCCTCGTCTGTGCTGTCACTGACAGGTTTCTTTGGCCAATTCTAAGAGGAACCAGAGGAGATGGGATGGAAAAGAGGTTTTTCTGGAACTTCTCTTGACAGCTACTGTAAGTTGCTAACCCCCCCCCCCCGCCCCGATGTTAAGCCCAGAGGAGAGAGCAGCAATTTTTGTGGCTTCCAGTGACCCCAGTTCTCTGCGCCCTGAGATTCATGCCGCCCGCGCCTCGGAGAGCCCCTGGGTTTTACTGTCTTGCCCCCAGAGTCCCACTGGCCCAAGACGCCTGCGCACCCCGTCTGGGCCCCGCGGAGGGAGGCACCCGGGAGGCGCCCTCTCCACATCCCAATGGCTCCACTTTCCACGGGTTAGAAACTGCAGAGCGTGCACCGGCTCACACAGATTTTGCATTTAATTTAAGGAGATTCCTTCAAAGTCCCTGGACTCTCCCCTTGCAGATTAGTCTGTAGGGCTTGCAACTTAGTCCATCCGTGGGGCTCAGATAGGGGGTTCGCACCTGTAGGCTGAAGTCAGGCCAAGGAGTCCCCCCAAACCTCAGTTTGCATGTGGACTCCCAGCTTGGCTACACCCCAGCAGCCAGGAGGCACTGCTCTCTAAAGCCGTGTGTTAGGAACTGGATGTAACAATTAACTTCATGGAAGACAATGGGGGGAAATTGGGAGGGGGGCAGGTGTCCTGTCAGCCCTTCCTCGGGCCCCGACCTAGGCGCTCACTTGGTGTGGCTTTGGCAGAATGTGGCCAAATGAGCCGACCCCCCTGTGGCCACTTGCTTATGCTCCTGCGACGTTATCCCTGGTCACCTCCGCCCTGGCTGCCGCCCGCCCACCGGCCGCTCCCAGGAGGGATGCTCAGTGCAGAGGGGCGGGTTTGCTCTGCCTTCCCCGGCAGCCTCCCGCGAGAAATCGACGCACGGAAACTCCTGCGGACTGTTAGCCTCTATTTACAAGGCTTAGCCTCCACCCGGTGCCCCGCCCCCTCCCTGCAATTCCAAACCCTGAGCCCTTGGGAGCTCTGGGTGGGAGCAGGCAGCCCGGGACCGTGCGGAGGACAGAACCCGCGCCCCTACCTCTGACGATCAGGCGGGCGGCCGCAGACAGCTGGTCCACGCTGGTGCGCACCACGCAGACGTACTTGCCGGCGTGCTTCAGCTGGATGTTGCGGATCATCAGGTCGCCCGCCGAGTCCTGCTGATGAAGTGGGGGCTCCGGTTAGTTTCTGGTGAGCACTGCCTGTCGTGACGGCACGAAGGGCACCGTGACCAGGGCACGTGGTTTACGCTGGCCGATGACGGGAACGTTGGGTACGCGAGCCACGGCCTGCTGCAGCCGGGCAGCCTGCCCGGGCGCCGAGAACACTGAGGGGTCCAGGACACACCTGGCTGCTCTGGGTCTCTGGACTCATTTGCCGCCGATGCTGGTGGCACGTTACCGGAGCAGGGGGCTCCCGACTTAGTCCCACGGGCTTCTTTGGCCACACCCTCAGCCCGTCCACTGCTCGGGGTTCGTTCCCGTCCCTGGGAGCCCTGCATTGGGAAGGGCCCGCCTCTGGGGGCCTCCGCAGCCTGGAGCCCAGGATGGCTGTCTGCGTGCCCTAGATGCAGAGCCCCGCGCGGTGCTTTCAACGACCCCGCGGACGTGCCCGCCCAGGCCAGCGCAAGGGCGGCGGCGGCGGCTGTCACAGCCCGGTTGGTGGCCAGAAGCTTGCAGAACAGCTGCACGGGCAGGAGCCCCCTCAGCGGTAGCCCCCCACGGGTAGAGGGCAAGGTGACGAGGCTGTCCCCCCTCAAACTGCAGACCCTTCTGTTGCCCTTCTCCCTCTGCCAGTGACGCTGGGCAGCACCGGGCAGCCCCTCGCACCGGGCGGGCGGTCACAGCACTCGCTGGGGCTCCGCCTGCGTGAGCGCCCTGCACACCTGTCTCGGGAGCTGGGGCCTGGTCACCCGACGCGACCGGTGAGGGAGTGAGGGCACGGAGAGGCCGGTGACCGGCCGGAAGTCACCGCCCGACCGTGGCAGGGCCAGGCTGCGGCCCCACATGGTCCCAGCCCCTGTTCTGTTTTTTCTCCAATCACAGTCGACATTTGACGGTATTTCGGGTGGGTTTCGGGTGCGGCGCGCAGTGTTAGGCAGCCGAGCAGGTTACACTGTGTGTCCCCGGCGTCCCCAGTGCCCGCCTGGCACCGAACCTGCAGCGTCGCCACCTCTTTACTGACCGCGTCCCTGCGCCGAGCCTCACACGCCCACGCCGGTTCTGTCCCGACCCCACCGCCCTCCCCCTCCCCTCGCCTCCACCCAGCCCCCAGCCCCCCGCCCTGCCCCTCTGGCAGCCGCCAGCCTGTTCTCAGGTCTGTGGGTCAGTTTCTGTTTGGCTTGTTTGTTTCTTTAGTCTGTTGTTTAGGTTCCACATGTAAGTGAAATCATGATGGTGCTTGTCCTTCCCTGGCCTGACGCTTTAACTGGCACCGTACTCGGGGTCCATCCTCGCTGTTGCATGTGGCAAGAGTTCCTTCCTTTTTACGACCCAGCAGGGTTCCGCTGCGTGAATGGGACGCCCCACAGCCTTCCTCTCCGCCCACCTGCTGACGGGCGCTGGGGCTGATCCCAGATCTTGGCGATCGTAAGCAGCGCTGCAGTGAACACAGGGGCGCGGATACGCTTTCGAATTAGTGCTTCCGGTCTCTTTGGGTACGTTCCCGGCCCTGGAGTTGCTGAACCGAAAGGCAGATCCCCTTAAGTTTCCGAGGACCCACCACACTGCTTTCCGCAGCGGCTGCGCCTGTCTGCATTCCCACGGCAGAGCACGAGGGGTCCCCTTGCTCCACGTCCGCGCCGGCGCCCGTTCGCTGATTCAGTGACAGCGGCCGTTCTGACAGGGGGGAGGGGGCACCTCGCGGTGGTTTTCACATGCATCTCTCCGACGATCAGTGACGCTGAGCTCGGTCCCATTCTTACCCGTGAGGCCACCCGACCAGCTAGGGAGCCCTCTTCTGATGGTGCTGCCCTGGGCCTCCTCCCTCGGCTCCGGCACGGTGCATCCCTCATTGCCGGGGGACAATGGCAGACTCGGGCCAGGAGCTGTCACCAGGACTAGAGGGAGGCAGGCGCAGAGCGAGGAGCGAGCTGACGTCGGTCGGTCGGGACTGACTGTGCGCCTCCCCCGTAAGTCCCACCCCTTCTCTGGGCCCGAGACCACTGACCTGGAAGGCGGGGCCCACCGCCCGCTGAGTGAGGCTGTCAGAGCGCAGGGGGCTGTGTGTGAGCCTGTGAGTGTGTGCGTGAGCGCCCTCTGCCAACCACACACTCAGTCACGTCAAAGACGTTACACCTAATTCAAGAGGAGCTGTGATAGTTTTTTTTTTTTTAATCTGAAAGCACTTTTATTTGTAACACTCAGTTCCTCACCCAGATTCTACTGTTTACTGACCGCGTCTTATTATCACTCAGTTAACCAGGAGGGTGGGCCAGGACTTCCAGGCAACGAGGTGCTTGAACAACGCGAGCATAGACTGCCTCTCTCCCCCGCCCGGCCAGGCTGCCCGGGCCTGCGGGCCCCTGGGACAGCCCGGGGTCGGGGTCGGTACTCACCCCTCCGACCCTCTCGAAGTGGTCCCCGTCCCTGTCGAAGCCGACCAGGCGCCCGTTGAACCACCACGTGAACACGATGTCGAGCGAGGGGTCGTGGGTCACTTGGCAGGTGAGGACGATGCTCTCCCCGACGGTGACGTCCATGCTGGCTGGGGGCACCGTCACCCTGGTGGGGTCTGCAGGGTGGACACAAGACAAGCAACGGTCTGTGGGCTTGGGCGGCACATGGCAGAGTCCGAGACAGTGGGGCTCGGGGGAGCCTCACTTTATAGTTTTCCTCAGGCTGGGACCCGCAAACCTCGGCCCTCTGGGAAGTTCAGATTCCGGCCAGGAGGTCACTTTTCTGTGAGAAGACGAGAACACGCATCGCGTGAGGAGACCACCCAGAGCAGCGGAGCCCAGCTGGGATCGCGGGGGCTGGGTGGGCCCAGACCTGGGGGTGGGGGCGGGGGGCTGCCCTGAACTGGCCCCTCCAGCAAGGTTCCCTCCGGCCCTTTCAGGAGAAAGCAGGGCAACAGGAAAACCTCTCTGGATTTGAAGTTCACTGAGCTTTTTTCCCCTCTGATCAAAATGATAAATGTTAAGTGCGAGGAATTCAGAGAATTCAGGAGGTAGAAAGAAGAAACCAGACCCCCACAACAAACAAACCAACCAACCAACCAACGAACCAAAACAGAATCCCATTTACCTCCTCACTACCTGGCTTAAACCTCTGTTTTCATTCCGGTGTAGCTGCCCTTTTTTGGTTCAGTTTTCCCGTTTTTGGTCTGGCACTGCCGTAAACATGCCCGACACACGCACAACCACCCTGCCTTCCCCACGAGGTCTAACCCTGGCGTGTTTCTGTTGTTATCTCATTCCTGATGATCTGCTGAATGCGTTCCTAAGTTTATAAAGAGGTTCAAAACCTCATTTTGAGACTAGCAGACATGTTAGGACATTTTATTATAAACATAATTATTGACGATGTTGTGATAATATTGACAAAATGATTCATGTGCTGCTTCTTTCAACGATGACGACTGGTTTGTTCTCAGGTGTCCCCGTTCCCTTCTGGTTTCCGCTGGCAATGGGATGGGCCTGCGGACCTGAGCCAGTTCGCAAAGCCCCGAGCTGCCCTCCCAGGCAGGGGCTTGGTGCGTTCACACTCGGTGCCGGGGACTTCGAGGGGTGGGAGCGATTTGAGTTCCACAGGAAGGTCACATCGGTGCCTAAAGAATGGAATTCCCGCCCTGACCTCGGGGCTCAGGTTGAAGCACCGTCCCATACGCCAAAGGCTGCGGGTTTGGCTGCCAGTCGAGGTGCAAGCCAGAGGCAGCTGATCAATGTTTGTCTCTCTCAAATCAAAAAATGTATCTATCCTCTGGTGAGGATTTAAAAAGAAAAAAAGAATGAAATTCTGAATTAGGCTATATTCCAGAAATTTCTCTCGTGCTCCACCAAATGAAACAAAACCATCCCAACACACCATAACAAGACAAATCCAAAGCAAACGAAACTACTCAGGAACACCGATGAGCCCCCTTCTGTACGCCCAGGACGGCCTCGCAGGCTGTGGGCGCGTGCGGCCTCATCGAGGGCGCGCCTTGGGTCGTGTCTCGGCTGGGGGTCTGACGTGGCGTCTCAGGACACCCCGACGGATCTCTCTCCCAGCAAGTCACGCCGCAGTGGCCTCTTGGGAGGGGATGGAAAACAGTTTGCTTTTTCTTTGCCCTTCTACCCGATTACAGACAGCACACACCTTGCGGCCCCAGAAAAAGAAACTCTGGCTGTAATTGCAGGGTGACACAGGCGTGACAGAGGCTTGTGTTGTTTTCTGAAAACCGGAAGAGGGGCGGTGGGTGGGTTGGCGCTTCTGGCTGCGGGCTGGGCAGGGCCGGTGGGAAGAGGTGAGAAACAGGACCGGCCCGGAGGTGGGTGGGGGGCGCCCTTTATTCCAAAACCCGGGGCTTTTGCAAGTCGCATAATCCAAATTGTTCCATAGATTATCCGACCTTCGCAGGAATACACAGGAATAGAGATTGTTTCTTTTTTTAAATGAGGGAAGGGGTTGAGAGCCAATCACCTGACGATAATTCTAAGCAAGAGCCTAGCCATAGCTCCGTGTTGACTGAATATGTCGTTTCTCATTTTCGAAATCAAATTTTCCTTCATCTATGAGGGAAGGATTCCTGGCTAAAATACCCGCGCCCGTGGGTTTTATTTGGCAAGATGTGGCCTAATTCTACTGTTGAAAGCTGTCCCCTGACTTTGCAGTTCAGGGTTTCATTTCAAGGTTCCTCATTCGCCTGTTGACTGGTCCACCGAGCGGGCCTGGGCCGTCACAGACTCGACAGTGTCCTGTGCCAGGGGGGAGACGAAGGGGACCGAGGGCAGGAGAGCGACTGTGACAACCGAGCCCCTCACCTTCTCCGCGCTGTGTCACGTGCTTCCCCTGGGAATCTCATTTACGCTCACCAAGCCGTTCCTGCTTCGTCCCTGCGTAGCAGACGAGGAAACTGGTGTCGTTGAGAGGTGAAGCGGGGCCACTTCCCTTCAGCCCAGAACAGGACAGCCGGCTCAGATCGCCCAGCCAACACTTCAAGGGCATCACCAGCAATTTGCACCCTGGATTATGCGGAGCCAAGGAAGCTATTTAAATGCAAAATGCATTCAAATGGAGGCCACGGGGTGAGGACGGTTTCCAGGAGCCTCACTGGGAGAGTAATGAGCCCACAGCCTGGATTTCACGCCTAGAACTCAGTGCTGGCTGAGCTCACTCCGCCAGTCCAGTCGACAGGTGTGGGGCCGACTCTTCAGGTTCATGTCTCTAAGAACACACCTGGGCTCCCGGGCAGCTCCTGGCGGCTGGCACAGACCCGGATGCTGAGAGTCACCTGCAACCTGGCTCACGTTTTTAAATGACATTTGTCTCCTAAAGAACCGTTCATCTCTTTATGCACAAGCAGGGGCCCGGGACAGTTCTGTCACTGGGGAACGTGGCTGCCTGTTCACCAAGGACCAGAGAGTGCCCTGAGTCAGGCATTATGCGGCACCATCCCTGTGCCCACAGATCATGTGATCATTTCCTCTTGTCACCGAGTCACCTCTTGCGCCCTGAAGTAGCCGCAATCAACGCAAAGCAGGCCGTGCGCTGTGCGCATGCCAGGGAGGGCTCCTGGGGACCAGAGGGTTTAGACTGGAGAGGTTCAAGCCCCTGTGCCCTACTCTTTTCTCAAACCGCGTGCTCGTTCGGCGCTCCCGTGTGCTCGCCGTGAATTCTGATGCGGTCCACGTCATCAATTTCCTTACGATCACGCCGTTTGCATGGTCCACAAATAAGCAGATGGCGTCTTCAAAACGCACTGTCTCCCTTCCTTTGGTTTTAATTCATCAGGATCAGGAAGATCCCGCATTCACGACTTCCGCTCTGAAGAGTCGAACCAGCTATTGTTCTGTGCATGGAGCCCTCAAAGGCAATGAGAGCTCAAGATGCGACTTGATGTCGGATTCGGATGTGGATTAAACAGCAAGGATGGGTAGGACCGACACACCCCGACTTGCCTGCTTGCGGCTGGTTCATCCGGTGGAGAATGCTGCATTTAAAGCTCTGGAAAATTCATGCTTAAGTGTATATATAATATATACATATATAAATATGTACGTATGTAGATATATACATATAATATATTAAATACATACGTGTGTTATATATGCATATATACAAAGTGCCTTAACTCTCCTAGAATAAAAATATCCTTTTGTGTTCCCAGCGTCTTCTATTCTATACAGAGGACAGAATAAACTCGGTGCTTTGAAGATCGTGACAACCATGAGAGAGAGAGTTAATCATTAACCACGGCTCATGAGGAGGTCAACAACTGCATGCATACATTATCACACCAATTATCCGAGCCACCTTGCACCCTGACTCGGGGCGTTCGCTGTCCATCAACACAGGGCTTGTGGAGCGCAGGGTCCGGGTTCCCCCGGGCGTTGCCTGGCCTCTCCCACGCTGGCCGCAGCCGGTCATTTCTCTGCCGGTCACACGCAGCGCCAAGACGGTCAGCTGGTGCCTGTCGGGAGGGTCTCCCCCTGTGCTTCAGTTGTCCGAATGCACGGAGGGTAGCATTCGCCACTGTAGCGAGTTTCTGGAAGGTGATGGAAGGCTCTGATGGTAGCTCTCAGCCCGGTTGTGCTTTGGTCTTGCATTTGTTTTTATAGGCAGTTTAGAAAACAGGACACTTCCGAAACAGCAGATAGTCAAGGGCCAACAGCCAGCTCGCCTCCAGTGACACGAGGGGACGGGATGCAGGACGGCCTGTGATGGCAGGGAAGGGCCACCGCAAAGGCCAGCAAGGAGCCCGGAGGCAGCCTCCCCAGGGGTGAACGTGTTTTCAGTAAACACGAAGCCAGTGCTGGGTGAACCGTTAATCAGTTCCGCATAAAACACACAGCTAAAAACAATACCCTGAACATGGATGAGAATCAAAATTCACAGTGACTTCAAGCTGGACAAATTCTTTCACTGAGGATAAAATTTAACAGGGACAAAGGCAGAAAGCTACACTTCAACCGGCCACACGGGGGCGCAGGTGGGGGGACGTGGAGACTGAGTTGCCAGCTCCCAGGAAAACGACTCCAGCGTGTCAGTGACTGAGGGGCTGTGCAGCCCCCAAGGCTGATGCGCCTCGCCCTCCCCGAGACAGGTGAGAACCCCACTGCGTCTGCACTGACGAGGCAGCCACTCACGGGGAGCATGCTCGGACGCAGGGACAGGTGCGTGGGCCCAGGGGCGGGAAGGACCTCATAAATCCCGAGCAGCTAAAATATCTGAAAACAGTGGGTGTGAGGAACAGAAGTTAGAGGAGACGGAAGTGGTCTCCAAATGTGGGAAGGGCTCCTAGGCGGCGGCGAGCTCGGCTACCCTGTGTTGTCCCACAGCAGTGAGATCGTGACTGTGCTGTAGGAAGGCGGATGTGGGCTCTGGCGGGGGGCGGTGGGGGGGCATTCTCTGGTAGCTGGCCTTCCCCGCAGGGGGACGGGCGCCTGAGAGAGCTGGACCATCCTGTCTGCAGGTGCTCGCCCGAGGTGGGTGCCCCCGGACAGCGCGCTGGGTTACACGGAGGGCCAGCCAGGTGGAGGGAGCCGGTGGGCTCTGAAGGTCATGTGACCTCTTCCTCCCCGCCTGCTGTTCTCCGGACGATCCCACCCACCTGGTGCCCGTCAGCGCTGCTTCCCCCCACTTCTCCCAGGACAAACTCGGGCGTGGTTGTGGAGTATCGCTCACGCCTGCTGACACGTGTCCGGCATCTCCCTGGCACCCGGCTCCTGGCGGCAGGGACCACATCTTGCACACTCAAGTCCCTGGCGCCCAGCTCTGTCCCTTCTCATCCTCGCTGGTTAAAGGTGAACTGTTGGCGACCTGCGAGGGGCAGTGTTGGTGGCCGATGAAAATGAGGCCCTTGAACTTCAACTGCCTGGGGACAGGATGTGGCCAGTGCTGTGTCTGTCTTTGACCCCCAGGGGCCACCAGCACCGTCACCCGGGCGCCAACTCCAGCCCTTCCTCGGAGCTCACTGCTGACTTTTGTTTAGGGCTTAGTTTTTCTTGCTTTTAAAAAATAATTTATGAAAAAAATAAGCTATTTTGAAATAGATCCACACTTACAGAAACGTGGCCAGAAAAGTACAGAGAGCTTTCACACAAGCGCCCCAACTGGTAATATTTCGCTGAATTTCCTTCTCTCGCACACAATACGGATAGAAAATAAACATGTTTATCGTTCGTCTTTTCCTGGATCCCCCACAGCAGACACGGACACGCTGCCTCGTGACCCCCGGTGTGAGAAACCACGGCGAGGGCACCCGCGTGGCTCCGGGTGCTCTCGGCACCCGGATGCTCTCGGCGTGTACCTGTGTAATGCATGAATCTACACATCTGTGACGACTTCTCCAGTTTGTAGAGGAGTAAATGCAAACACACTTGGCTATTTGCTTCATGGACTTGCTTTTTGTTCAGAATAGCCAAATCCCTAGCCTTGTCTGCTGCCTCTCTCCCCTGCCCACTGCCTCTGCACCGACCCTAACCCAGCCCTCGCCCTGGGCTTCGGGGCGCACGGACCCAGGCTCCGCGCGGGTCTCCCAGCCACCTCGCTCGCTGCCCTGCCCTGGCCCCTCGACCCCGTGCCAACGCCTCCGGGCTGGGCCGGGAAGGTGGGGCTTGATTGCCTTCCTGTGTATTTAAGATGTGAATGTTTTCAACAGCTATGCCATGAAAATAAAGTAAAAAAGACGGCTAACTCTAATTCTAGAGCATATCCCATTTAAGAAGTCGGTTTCTGCTCCGTCTTGGAAGAAGAACGAATACAGAAAATGCCTCACTTGACTAAAATCGAAGCGCTCCCAGTTTCCTCATTGTATCGGGGGAGAGGGCGTGGAGACTGGAGTCGATACCTTCATTAAATACTTATTGTCAGGAGCAACTCATTACTTAAAACTATATTAAGCCTTTAGAGCCTAATTCATCATGAAACAGAAGAAAGATTGCTCAATTTTCTAACCATCCTTCTCTGGGTTCTACATTTCAGAAGAAACAAACAACCCCATTTCCCGTGGCCCTTTTCTCCCAAGTTACTTTTCCGAAGTGAAACTGTTCTGTCTGGGGAAGAGGTGGGGACGCGGGGAGGACGCAGGGTGGGGGAGGGGCCCTTGCCCAATGCACACGCGCGGCCCAAAGCCCCTCCACGCTCTCCCACTACCCATAGCTTTGGGGCTGTGCGTTCTTCCCTTGTTGCACCTGCGGCGGTCCCTTCCGGGGGCGGACTTCCCTGTTATCTCTGGAATTTCGGTTTGGAAGTTCATCCTACAAGGACGCTTTTGTCCCCACCTTGTGAGCATTGTTCCGTCTGCTGTGGCTGTAAGGCGAAGCCCCAAATCTGGTTACGTGAGGCACTTAGGGTTTTCCCCAAATAGGGCCCCAAAGCCCTGCACCCTGTGTCACGCAGGCCCAGGCCACCCCACCCCATCTGACCGCAGAGAAACTCCCTGCCAAGCGCTCGAATCTTCGTAGGGATCCCTCGCTGGCTCTCGGGGAGGGGAGACCCACACCCTGACTTCCGGCCAAGGCGGCGACAGGAGCCCCGTGTCCCTGGGAAGGAAACACTCAGGGCAGCACCAGCTGGGCGACGCCGGCACCGGTGGGTCTGGTTCGCGTTTCCGAGTCTCCACGTGGATGACACCGTCACTCCTTTGGGTGTCCTGTCGACCTTGGCCTTCTTTCAGACATGGGCTAGCCGCTGAGATTTAGGTTCTATGGAACAGCTATGCCTGCCAATTGATTATTTAAAGAAACTAAAAACATAGGCTATTTTTTCTGCTTATCTTACCTTTTTGTTAACACAATTAAAATATGACTTTGTTGTATGAAGAAGGGAAGGGAACCAGCTGGGAAAAGGGGGGAAAAAACCCAAAACACTCAGAGGTTGTATCTCAGCTGAGATGATGCAATGGGCCCCCTTTGGGGGCGAAGAGCCAGGCCAGGGTTCGGGGTGCTTCCTGGAGGCGCAGCTGTGAAGCAGCTCATGCCACGCGCTCTTGGGACCTGGCATTGCGAACACGTGGTGTAAGCTGACAGGTGACATCGAAGGCAGGCACCAAGCCCACTCCGGCCAGACTGCGAGCTCACTGGAGGGGCTTCTGTAGAGCGATTGCCAAGCCGCCGCTGGGCGCAGCGCCCACCGACCAGTTCTCAGAGGCTCGGGGTAAAAAACACGAAGCGTTCAGTGTTCAGGGCGTGGCTGCCGCCCGGCCGAGCTCCTGCCGGGTGGGGACTGAGTGAGGACGAAGCTGCGCATGCGCCCGGTCAAAGCGCGCGGCGCAGGCGCGGGTTCTAGGCCAAGGCGGCTCTGAGGTCGCCCGCACGCTCCGGGTGCCTCCTGGTCTCCAAGTCAGAGACAGCGCGGCGCGCGCGGAGCTTTGTTTGGTGTAGTTCTGATTTTTAATCAGCAGGTTAGAGTTGGTCTTAAAATCATTCATTTTCAACTCGTTTGCTCTCGTTTTCAGCTGCCACCGGGAGAGCAAAACTCCCGGCGTGGGATTCGTGCCGTGGTGCGGGGCGGGTGTCTCAGCTGGGGCGTCTTCCCCTTCCCCAGCGGGAGGCATTTTCTGCGGGGGCCTCAGCGCCCCCCGGCCCCCCCCGGAGTAAGAAGACTCTTCCCGCGGCCAGCAGACACCGGGGTCCGCCGCGTTTCCACGCACGCGATCTCTCTGCGGCGCTTTCTTTACGGTTTAAAAGAAATCTATACGCACTATTGGAAAAGACTGTTCTCTGACGCACTGAATGAACTGTACCTGCACGCGGAGGTAGAATGCAAATAACTTTATGGCATTTGGGGGACATGCTAAGAGGGCAGCGCAGACCTCTCGTGACCACGGGGACGCACCGCCATCAGAGAGTCGGGGGTCTTCCGGTGTGAGGAGGGGCGGCTCCGCGCCTGTGTTTTCCTGCCCTGGCCCACGAGCAACCTGCCCTGTGCGTCACGGGGCCGAAGGGTCCCAAAGACACCGCCTCAGCGTCAGTGAAATAAAGTCCCCCCGCAGAGGTTGCCTTGAGGCCAGCCCAGGGCGGAGGGCCACAGACAGTGCCTCCCACGGTCCCCCCACCCGGTGGCCACCTGCGCCCCGCCGGCTGCGGGCTGCCGGGAAGGACTCTGGGCAGCAGATGGCGCTGCGGCCCCAGCCCAGGGACAAAGCCGCCTCCTTTCTGCTCACCCTGCAACTTTCTTCCCCTGGTTTTGCGACTCTGCAGATCAAGGACACCGCGTCTCCCGGGGAACTAATTCTCCTGTTGGAAAGCTGGCATTTCTGTGTTTGCTTATGGATCGCAGGAAAGGTCAGAGGGGAGCACATGCAGCTTAAAACGGGGTCCTCCTACCTCTGGGAGCCACATGAACCCCTGCTTTTGTCTGATGCAGAAGGATTAGGAAAGCTGTCTGCAGAGCAAAATGAAGTGACCCCACGGGGTCTGCGCCCCTACGGACTGGCTGGCTGGGGGGCTTGTGATAACTCATGGGAACTCCCCCCACCCCCGCAAACTTTCAGGTTGGACAAGTATTAACAGCTGCGGGGCCTCGCCCTGGAGGCACCCCTGTGGGCATGGGGGGGGGGACATGAGTTCAGTGGCTAGAAGAGATTTTTCCTGCCACATCGTGAGGTTCCGAGCCTGGTCCGTGTGCGCAGCCAACACAATCCTAAGGAAGCAGAATGAAATCAGGGGAGTCCTCAGTGCAGGTCTGCTCCTGCCCTTCTCGGCGAGGAGCAAGAACCAAGTGGCAGGGAGACAGAGCGCTGCAGGGAAGCCGCGCTCAGGGTGGGTGTGTGGGTCACCGTGCCATCTGATGTCCCACCCCGGAGACGGGGCACCTGCGATTCCACCGAGAGTCCCTGATCCAGGAGGAGAGAAAACCAGCGGAGGCTCAGGGCCCTAGAAAGCAGCTTAATTTTGTTTATTTTCAGAGAGATGTTTACAGCTTACCCTGCCTTTGAAGTGGGGTACTGGGGACACCAAATCATTGGAGGCCTCCTGCCGGGGGGCGAGGGGGTGAGGGAGGCCAGGAGGGCAGAGCGGCAGCGGAAACCAGATGGGAGCTCGGAGGAACGAGGCAGCCCCCGGCCCGGAGCAGCCGTGTCCTGGCTCCCCGCACTCCCCCACTCCGCACACACAGGGTGGGGAGGTAGTGGGGGGGGTCACAGGCTGCAACTGGACCCCACGCCGACGCGAGGGGAGGCAGCAGCCACGGAAGGACGTCTGGAAAGTGGAAAGTCTTTTGCGGAACGACATTCCTTCCGTGGTTTTCAGGACAGTGAAGTGGAAAGCCCTTGTGGGGCAAGGGGCGCCTCGGTGAATGTAATCCCTCCCAGGCGAGCTGCACCCTGCTCCTTCCCCCGCAGGGGCAGTCGGAGGCCGAGTTCTGGTTTGAGCAAAGTCCCTCGTTTTCCACGTCTCCATGGACTGTGTTCTGCAGGGACACCTGGGTTTCCCGCCGGGATCCTGTGAAGCTCTGTTGTGCTGGTATCGCCCGGAAACCCCGAGCCGCGGCCAGCATTGAACACCGTCAGGTGCTGGAGGTGGGGTTATCACGGCAGAAAGGGAAACCGCCTTCTGGTTGGGTTTGGTCCGTTGAAGAAAATAACACTTCTTCATTCCAGAAACACGCTCTGTACTTGAATTAAAACAAATGGAACCTCCTAGGTGTGCGCGCGTGTGTGCGGGTGCCTGGGGCTCGGGCCCCCTTCTCAGACGTTACGGGGAACCCTATGCTCCCCCCCGGGTTGTGCACGGGAGCCCAGCAGCTCGCTGTTGGTTGGGGAGACAGAGCGGCAGGACCCCAGCCTCCGTTATCGCCAATACACGCTCTTTATTGGTGTGACCGGGGCCAGGTCCCCTGGGTGCTGCTCTGGGCTTCGATGGGGAAGTGGGAACAGAGTTTTGTAAATTGCTGCAGCGTCAAATGGACCCAAACTCAGAGTTATGGGAGAAAAATCGGTGTGTTCACTCGTGCGGCAGGTGGGATGTACAAGGCGTGCCCACAAGTCCAGAAACGGGTTCTTGGCCCTTTCCCCAGGTCTCCTGCGCC
This sequence comes from Anoura caudifer, assembly GCA_004027475.1. Taxonomy (NCBI): domain Eukaryota; kingdom Metazoa; phylum Chordata; class Mammalia; order Chiroptera; family Phyllostomidae; genus Anoura; species Anoura caudifer. The sequence goes on from PVKU01002877.1 coordinate 134,683, forward strand.
TGATGACGGGTCCCCGGGCGGTGCTTCCACTTCAGGTAGAGAGAGACTCTCACAAGCTCAGGGAGAGAGCAGGCTGGCTTTGGGCGGCTCCCCCAGGGCCTGCTACTCCGCTCAAGGACAGACAGGACCATTCACACGGTGCAGTGTTCACCGGGGTGGCGTGGCAGCTGGTGGAGTGCCCGCCACATCTTCCCCGGGTGGAGGATGGTGCCAAGGGCCCAGAAAGACGCTGGAGCCTCGGGCCCCTGGAAACAAGCCCAGACCCGGAGCTCATTTCAGACTCGGCAGCTGGGGGTTATTTCCAGTCACAGACCTTCTTCAGGGGATGCTCTGAGGTCGGCATCGTTTTCCCTGAAAATGTCAGCGCGATGAAGTGGAGACAGCCCTCCGTCTCGAGTCCCGGGAGCTGGTCTGCAGGTGTGGGCACAGAGCACTGATGAGGCGTGTGGCCATCGAGAAGGGTGTCGACCTCTCGGAGTCTCCAGGCTGCAGTTCTCTCGTCTGTAATTTGGAAGTGACGGGCCGACAGTGACATTCAAACTGAGTTAATGGGTTTTACCACGCTTCCTAAACCATAACGCGCCACCCAGGTGTGAGGTGCGGTTCTCTGTTACCATGGATGCTGAACATTTGCTTGGGAACAAAAGGGAAAGGAGCGACTTGTTTTGAGGCTCAGAAGAGGGTGACCTCAGCAGGGGAAGAGCTCTCTGTAGTAGGCGTAGTTCCAAGACAGCCACGGGCTGCTTACGGAAAGCCAGCGGAGGGGATGAGGTGATTTCTGGTCCGAGCGTGGATGCTCAGGCACGGGATTTTACGTCCGATGGCCAGATGCTTCCAGCTAGCGGCTAAATCCGAGGGCACCGAAGATGCGTCTCATACCAACAACGTCCTAGCTTCTCCGGTCGGACGACTGTGTGTGTGTGCTCACCCCCAGGGGACGGGTGTCACGTGTCACTGGAAATTACCGGGAGGAGGAGGGGCAGTGGGACTGAGGAGAAAAGTGACAACTTCACAGGGAGTCGCCAAGCTGGTTGGGAGAGGAGGTGAACCGTGCGCAGAGCAGGCGCGGCCTCGGTAGGGTGGGGCGGAAGAAGAGAGATGGGTCCGACTTCTGGGGACGAGGATGGCCAAGCCCCTCGGTGCTGGGAGGGCGGATGGTGTCATCCGTTCACGACATTCAGAAATCCGCCAGGAGGGGATTCAGTGTGTCTGACGTCGAGGAAACTGTTAGAATGTTGGGCTTTATTCCTCCCACCGAGGCTGAAGGTGGCAGTGCTGAAAGTGGGCAGGCCGCGTCCCGGGCAGCCCCCCTTTGTTCTGGGGTTACCTGGCTGGTCACTGATGCGGAGCCAGAAAGAGGAGGGAGCATGTGGGCCTCCTGTGGACGCCGGTTTCCTGTGGACGGGGGTTTTCCGTCAGGTCGCCGTGACCTGGTGACGGTGCCCTGGGGGCCGCATCACCATCACCGGACACCCCCAGTGTCATCTCCCCTCCATGAACACCATGGGCTGAATGAGTTGCCAGCAGTTCACCAGACAGCGACACAGCTGTGTCGCTTTTCAGTGGACAGTGGACCGAGGCTCCTGAAGGAGGCCCGACACTTCCCACACGGCCACAGAGCTGACGGCAGGGAGAAAATGGGTGTCTGCCCCCGTCCCCGCCGTGTGGCTGATGCACGAGACGGTTTCCCCTCCGGTGGGACCGCAGCTCACAGTGGCTTTTAACTCCCTGCAAGGAGGCCCTCGGAGGCTGCAGATATTTACATGTAAACAAGCTTGGCCTGATTCTGTCTGTCTTCTGATGGAATGTGACTTGGGACGTGGCAGCTGGAGGGACTCCCAGGACTCCAGACACTGGAGGGGGAGGTAACACCGGGAGCCCAGCTCGAGGTGGGAGCAGGGTTCAGGAGGAACGGCAGAGCCGCACGGGGTCGCGGGGCCTCGCTGTGGGGCGCCCGTGAGGTCACGCCGCTGGTGAGATAGACAGCCTCCGCGAGGGGAGGCCAGCCTCAAGCGCCACCGAGTGCATGGACTGAAAGCATTTCCAGGTTTTGAAAATGCTCATTTCGCAGGCTGCGTGTCGGGAAACTGGGCCCTTCGAGCGACGGGCGGCTCTGTTTAGGGACGGGCGGTGGGCAGTGGGGCCAGACCGCCTGCGTTTTAACCGTGACCCCCCTGCCCCACACTCACTGACTGCTGCCAGCCAGGCAGCGTTACTTCTCGGTGCCTGGGTTCCTCAGACCTGCTGGGGGGACCCACGCCCCTGCGCTGCGGGATTGAAGGCGTGGATTAGCATGAACCTGTGGGGCCAGCTCGGCCACGGGATGTGCTCAGCAGGTTGCAGCCCGGCAGAAACAGAGACGCCTCCCCATCTCGTTCAGAGAAAACGCCCAGGTCCCTAAGGTGAGTGGCCACCGCACCCCGCCTGCCCCTTCCCCACGGCTCCTTCACTCTACAAACCCTGAGTGGGGAGGACCCCACTCGGGAGTGAAGGGGGATGGGGACCGAGACTGCTGTGCACAGCCTGGCTGCAGGAGGGAGCCCTTTGGGGGGGGGGAGCTGCGTTTGGAGACTCCGGGGAGGGGGTGGGATGGGGAAGTGACGAGGGGGGTGGCCAGGAATGCCCGGACGCTAGCTGAGGCTCTGCCACGGGCCGGCGGACCGGTCCTGGGTAGGGCACTTGAGTCCTAAGTCAGTTAATTTGCTTCTTAACTTGTAATAACAGTCCGATGGCTGCATGTGGGCAGGACTAGCACGAATCGGTGTTTGACACATTAGCTCCCATCCTCCTCCTCACCCTGGTCATTGGCACCGTTGCCACCTTGGAGCCCGTTTGTGCCCGGTCCCTGCATTGGAACCGCAAAGAGAACCAGCTCCGCAAACGCACCGAGGTCGGGGAGGGAGGGAGCAACGTTTGGTTGGAGAGGAACGTGCGTGGAAGACTCCGAAGAAACACTGTGGGTCTCTAAGCAACGACACAATCCGCCTCAACGTGACCAGGGAGCCAAAGAGGGAACGGCTCCCGGACTCGAGACCAGATGCTCAGTTTGTGGCCCGCGAGGGAGTCCTAGGGAAGTGCCGCCGCGCACAGGAGTCTGTCCCTTCGCCAGGACAGCCCGCACCGGGGCCGTGGCGCCCGCCGGCACTGCCTGGTGCCTGTGCCCGGGCAGCGCACGGAGCTGGAGGGCGACCGCAGAGCGAGGGAGCGCATGCCGGCTGTAGCCGCTCCAGGCCGCCCGTGCGCCGGGCGGAGGCCGTCCGGCTCCGTGACAGACGCTGTGGACAGGACAGCGCGCCCTGGAGCTGGGACGATTAATGGCCGGCGAATCGCTAAGCTCGCTGATGTCCATAGTTTGCTCAGCTGATGTCCACAGCTACGTCAATGGATTATTGCAGTGGTTGAGGAGGCATGGTCCAAAGTACACTTCATTGAGGGACCTGAGAGATTGGAGCCGAGCTTAGCAGAGTGATGTCTTCGACTTTAAAACATGACATCTTTTTAAAACCTCTGTTTCCCCTCTTGTCTTCTATTTTATAATTCCCCAGGGGCCATGGACCACACGAGGAATAAGAGTAAGTTTGGGGGACTTCAGCATGAACCCCCACAGGTGCTGTGAAATGGCCGACTTCGCTGGGTGTTGCTGAGGCCTGTGTGGGGAGGTGGGCATCAGCCTGCGGGCGGGTGACCCAGTCTCCAGTGGGGACTCAGCAGGGTTGACCAGCAGCGGCGGGGGGACCCCAGTGTGGAGGAGCGATCGCACGATGGGGCGTGGACACAGGGCCCCCACCGTGCCGGCGGCTGGGCGGCGCGCACGCTCGAGCCCAGTTTCTTCTGCAGGCTCGGCCGAATGACCGCAGCCACGCGGACACCCCGAGGACGGTGGCAAGCGGGCACGGCACCGGTGAGAAAAATCCCACAGGCCTCGGCTGCACAGGGCCCTCCTTCTCTGCTCCTCGGCTGGCCAAAAATCATGCACAGCCTGGAATGACTGTACGAGAGAAGAATAATAAAAAAGCAACAAAAATAATCGCTATGATTATGTATGAGATACTGCGTTAGCTCCTTTCCACAAATTATCTCATTTCATAATCACTCCATTAGGATTCTGGGAACTCTCTAAATCCCTTTAAACAGCAGTGACAGGATTCTTTCTTTAAAGGTGTAAGCCTGCAAGGGTATAGGGAATGGTTGGCAGCCATGACCACCGAAACAGGGCACCCTGGGAGGCAACCGGATCGTCAGTGGGTAAGAGGCCCCGAGTCCTAAGCAAGCCCCTGGGACGTCCCCCGAGCAGAGCACCTTCCTGGCTGGGATGTCCCTCGGACATCCTGCAACTGGCGGCCTTGGGCACCACCGCAAGTCAGTTCACTAGTGCTGTGTGGGTCACCCTAGAAGGCCGGGGACCTTGGGGGGCTCGCATTCCTGCTCCCGTCTCCATGAACCTCCCCCTGGAGGCGCTGCCTCAGCTGGCAGGCAGGTGGGGGTGCAGCCGGTTACCTGCCCGTGCTTGCCCGGCGGGGGAGGAGGTGAAAGAAGTTGGGGAGAAAGATCTGAGAACACTTCTGGGGGACAGAGCACAAACACAGAGAAAGAGAACAGGAAGGATGAAAGAGGAAACCGCAGGACCACTCTAGAAAACCAGAACAGGTCAAAGACAGGCGAGAAATAAATCCTCAACAACACCATCTCCCAAGTCCGCAGGACAGAAGGACGTACGTTTCCAAACTAAGCAGGCCCCCCGAGTGCCGACCTGGAAAGAGAAAATTGGGTTCCCCAGCAAATCACAGCCCTGTGGCATTTCCGGACAGCGGAGGTGGAATGATCGGCCTAGACGTGTCTAGAAAGAGTCCGAGGGAAGCAAAACCAAACAGTGGGTCACAGGCAAAGGGACAGAAACTAGAATCCTTTGACTTCTCAACATCAATGTTGGAATTTGGAAGACGGCGGATCAAACCTTCAAAATTCGGAAGAAAAATGATTTGTAGCCTGGAATCCGATCATGACGGGTGTGAGTAAAAGGGACGCACCTGGAGAGAAACAAGGTGACTTTCAGGAAAATACGGTAGCGTGTGCTTAAAAAAAAAAAAAAAAAAAAAAAAGGAAGAAATACACAGAATCCAGGCCACCGGGGCCCCAAAGAGGGATGACGGGAATTCCCGGGGAGGTGAAGGACCTCCAGCAGGCTCTCGCATAGGATGTGCCCATTCCGGTTTTAAAGAATTTCACGTTGGCCGAACGTCCAGGCTTGGGATGACTGATGTGCAGACAGAAACTGAACAAACCAACAGAAAGACACCGAAGGGTCAAAACTGCACGGCAAGGAAGGACGGAACCGCAGCGTGGCTTGTGCCGGTGCGCGCAGGCTGGTGGTGCTGCTGCGTGGCCGTGCCCCTGACCGCAGGCTGCCAGTCCTGTTGGAACCAGGGTTCGCGGACACGGGGGGGCCAGGCAGCAGGAGGGCGCTCTGTGCGTAGGGGTGTGAGGACAGGGGACGTTAAAACCGAGAAAACAAAACTCCGTCGGCTGGACATCGTCGTCTCTGTTTCAAATGCGAGGGACCGCGGCGCCGCACATTCAGATCGTCCAGTCCTCTGCATGGTGGGGGGGATGCTGTCGACCCTCCCATGAGACCCCTCGAGTCTCCTCAGTGCAGAAAACCCCGCTTCTTTGGCCGGCTGTCACCGAGTCTCCAAAACCCCGCCTCTGCCTTGTGTGTTTTCCTCGGCGGACCGGAGCCAGGTGAAACGCCGCAGACAGGTTTCCCGCCGGTCACCTGACAGTCTTCAGGCGCACAGCAGGCTTCCGGTGGATGCTGGGCCTCCGGTACCGAGGTCCGGGCAGGAAGCACTCGAGGGTTCCGTAACTGGCTGTGAGCAAGGGTCCCGGCGTGGACGGAAAGCCGCCCCTGGCCGAGGGAACACCACCCTCCCCCAGAACTAACTGATCTCGGGTCCTAGGAGGAGTGGCCGTCATAACTACGGAAACCAGCGTCTTCCCCACAGCTGAGCAAGGAGGGGCGGTTCATCTGCATCCCATTCAATTTTATTTCCTCAGAGGGTCCAGGGGAGGGCCCACCGTGGGCCCACCAGCATCCCGACAGTGTGACTCGCTGCGCGGGCAGTCCTGGTCCACCCCCGCCGTCCGGGCCCCTCCACAGCACCCCGCTCACTCCTCTGGGGATGACAAGTGACTCGGCAGCCTCGCAACGTGTCATCAGGGTTTTGGTGGCCGGGCACCAAACCTGTTCCTTCGCTCTGCTCCGTCCCACGCCAGCATCTGCGCTGCCCTGCGTGGGGGACAGGACTGGGCGGTCCCCACCCCCTGGGTGTCCCCTCTTCCTAACAGAGAGCAAGCACCCATCCAGCTGACCTGGGGTATGGTTCCCGCACTCGGGTTTTTAAACAGAGGCAACCTCCCTTCCGCGATGCTTTAAGTGAAACCTGGTAACGTGACAAACGGCAGCCTCCTTTCGGTCAGGGTTGCAGACAAACACGGGCAGCTCCCGTCTGTAGGCTACCGACTAAAGGGAGCTGATCTCCGTCTTTCCGAGCCCAGCATAATCTGCTGGCGCGACGGACATGACGGCAATCTCACGGAGAAGCTTAATCAGGTCCTGGGGACGCAAATCTGCCCCCTTGATACAGTGCCAGCGACTCAGAGATCCATCACGGAGCCACGCCCAGGCCTCGGACCCTCGGGACACAGGATTCGGCGCAGGCGGTGCTGGCTTGTCCAAGACTTGGCATGAAGCAAGGGGCTGCGTGGGTCAGAACAGCTCTGCCTGCAGAGAGCGCTGACCGGTGGGCTTTATAACACACGTGTGAGGGTCAGCGGCGTAAATAGAAGAAGCAGACAGAGTGATGGTTTCCTCCTTCCCAGAAGGGGCCACAGGTCTCGCAGGCCTCGGAGCTGCTCCAAAGCACAGCTGGGCTGCTGGAGCGTTTTGGGGGGGCCGCAGAGAGCTGTGGGGCAGGCACCCGGACACTGGAGGGGGCGGTGGGCACCGGCAGGGGGTGGGCTCAGAAGCGCAAGGACATCAGGTCTCCTGGAAGGCAACTGCTACCCGCCGGGGCTGTGAGTGCCTGCGGAGAGGGCTCTGCTGATGTCCGGCACGACTACCGTACTGGAGAGGAGCGTGAAGCTGCCTGCCTCACGGGGCCTGTCCCTGGTCCGCCAGGCAGGAGGACAGGAAGGCCCGCTGGCTGCCGGACGCCAAAGCCCACGTCCCCATCACTGTGCCCCACTGAGGACCTCCAATCGTCCCTGGCCTGCTCCTCACCAGTCTGCTCTGTAGTTGCTTTCATGGCGAGAAACTTCTGCGCTTCTGTGGGAGGTGGCATGGGCTGCGGGGCCTTGGCCTGGGGGTGCAAGCTCCACACCCCCTTTCTCTGCAAAAACGGTGGGGTTACAAGACACGGGCCCCCCTCCTCCAAGGATCTCCCAGGGCGCTGCCACCGGGGCCAGTTCGTGAATCGACGGCGAGACTACGGGGATTCGAACACGCCGCCGAGGGAGACCTCGTGTGTGTGGTTCATTCGTTTGTTTATTCGTTCCTTCATTCACCCACACAGACATTCAACAGTTGCGGAGCGCCCGCTGGGTGCCAGGCTGCGGGCGCAGGCCGCCTGCTCCGACCCTCCTGAAGCTTGCATCTGCGTGGAGGTGACAAGCTGGGTGCATGAGGAGGCAAAACCAAACGTGTGTGTTTAGGGTAGGAAAGGGCTGGGAAAGAAATGAGTGAGGCGCCACGATAAGGAACAACAGGGAGGCACTTCTTTTGGCAGGTGGTCAGAGAAGATTGCTGGAGGACTCGGAGGTCGGTGCCCAAAGGAAGTCAGGGAGCTGGAGCGGAGGGCGGGGGGGGGGGGTTTGTCACCGAGAGAAACACCGTCCAAAGATCTCATAGTATTATGGTAACAACATGAGTTCAATGACATGAAATACGGACATCTGTGAGCGTGAGTAAGCACACACTCTCTCTCTCACACACACCCCCCTTACTTCCGGGGAATTTACCTTATCAAAGCCAAAAACCAAACACAAAATAGAAACCCACTGGCAAAAACCAAACAAGCCAAAAACCATAGAAGACACACAAGTACGTGAAGAGTCGGAACAGCTGTGCCTCGTTCTCCAGCTGAGGCGGCCGAGGATGGGAGTGACCCTGAGCTGTTGCCGAGCTCCCTGGCCCGGAGACCACACGGGCGGAAGGCTCCCTCACTCGCGCCAGCTGCGTGGGCCCCACCTCGGACACGGCCCTGGGGCTCGCCTGGCTCGGTGCGACGCCGGGACGCGTGTTTCCCACGGGACTCCTCCTGTCTCGCCCGCTCTGAGCCGGGCACCCTGGCGGCTGCTGCTGCGCAGCGCGGGGGACTTCACAGAGGGCTCTTCCAGGGACTTGGAGCTGCAGGCCACCCGGGACAGGTGCTGCGGTGGGTCCTCTGGGATCCGTCTCATTTAATTTTCCCAGCCTCGCCCCCAGGTGGGAGTGTTTCCATTTTCGTCACACGCCCCTCGGCGCAGACGGTGGAGTGGAAGCAACGTCACCGGCGGGCTCCCGGGGCGCTCTGCACAGCCCTTCCGAGCCTCAGTTTCCTCGCCGGCTCCCCTTTGCCTCGCCCAGTCAGGGTGGTGTGTGTTCTGGGCCACGGAGGTGGCCTGGGTCACTTCCTGGTGGCTATGGGGTCACTGTTCCTTTATCTGAGTAGAATAGTAATAGCAGACGACACAGAAAGCAGCCTGAGCTGCAACGTTCAAGCACGCCCGTCGGGTGCCAGGGACAGGGCCGGGACCAGGACCCAGGCGGGCAGGACCTTGGCGCTGGCTCTCCCCACCTGACCGCCAGCCTTCGCTTACTCTCAACGTGTGGAAAAAGGAGGCCCTATCGTCTCAAGTGTTGACTGTTCACAGCCTTTCCAACACCACATGCTGTCTGTTGCTCCTCACTTCTCCAGCGGCGCTGCGCGCGCTCTCTCTCGCGCGCGCTCTCTCTCTCTCTCTCTCTCTGCTGAAGCTGAGCTAGAACGCCGCCCAGCCTGGCAGGGGGACCATGAAATAAGCAGCCAGGACAAGAGCTATTTGTCTGCGCCGTATGGCTTTTCCTTTGGATGCGAACTCCCCCCGAAAGCCTGGCCCACTAATGACTTCAGCTGCAGGCGGGCACCCTGCCCTCGGGGGCTGGGGCTCAGCGCGCATCTCCTCATTCGAACACGGGAGTCAGATCCACCGGAGATATTCATCAAAATGAGGACATGTCCGCGACCACTGCTTTTGTGCCCCGAATCCATCCTTGCCCTGCTTCTGGGCAGTCGGCTGGGCTCCCCAGGGAGCAGCGGGAGAAGGCAGAGCCTCATTACAGACATGGCTAATTTGTTTCCTGGCGAGAGGTGGCAACCTGCCTCAATTTGCTCCAGATTTTTCAAAGATAATGGCTTGTGTTTCCTGTCCCAATTAACCACTGGCTGACCCCGAGACGCCTGGTGTCCACTCAGATAACTGGGTTTCTATTCCCAGTGATGACGCAGGAATGCAGCAGAGAAATGACCATTGGGGGGGGGCGGGTCCATGTGCAGAACTGCAAAGGGAGAGATGGTGGGGGTCCCCTGTCTCAGTCCTCTTCTCACGTCCCAACACGGTCAGTTCCGTCTACTTGCTAGTTCCATAATTGGAAGTAATCGAAAGGCCAGCCCCTTCCACGGAGTGAGGGGACCCACTGATTACCGAGTGTCAAGTGCTTGCCCACAGAGGGCCGGGCGGGGCCAGGCACGCGGGACGCAGGGACGGAAGACAATGGGAACGATGAGGCCTGGGCCACTGGACAGAACACCGCCCCTGTCCACAAGCATTCCAGTTCAGGGCGTCACACACGCTCGCAGGCAAATGAAGCGGGTCGGCGGTTCAGGTCGTGTCCGCTGCGCGAGTTCCCCCTCCCCCTCCCCCCGTTTGCAGGCTCCGGTCTGCAGGGGACATGGAGGCACACCGGGTGCTTTAGACACCCCCGTTCCCTGTCCTCCCCTCACCCCCTGCTCCTTAACCACCGAGTCTGGGGGCGGCCAGCACCGACCTCTGGCTGGACGGGGCGGGAAGCAGGCCTCGAGGCCCGACTGCCCGTGGCCTGCGCTGAGGGAGCCTGAGGCTGCGGCTGGTGCAGGGCCGCTGACTCGGGAGCTCAGCTGCAGGGAGCCCCTCTCGCTGCGCGACCACCCACAGCCTCCACCCTCAGCTGCGTCGGTGACAAAGCGGACGCCGGACGGCCGTGTGCCAGACGGCCGTAACCGCCTGTCCAGGTGCAAAGCTCAGGCGATGGACAAAGGTATTGGCTCACCCAACCCCCTCCACTCCCGACGTGTTATTAACTGGAGAAGAAATGCTGCCGTTGGACTCTATTTTAAGACTACACTACTCATAATTAGCAGAATAACCTTTTCAACCCGCGCTGCGCTGCTGATTATGGATAAACGCATGCTGGGGGAAAGAACCGGAAAGATTAAAATGAGAAAATGAAGTCGATGAGACAGACTGCTACCCAGGGGCGTGCTTTTTGGCTCCGGGGTGGAGAGAGATGTTTCCAAAACCACAGGCGCACAGAACGTCAGAGCTCGCAGGGGTCGGCACGGGCCCGGTCAGCGCGGTTGACCCTGAGAACGCCAAAGAGCTCGGAATGGCCTGCAGGCCACTCAGACCACCGCTGCCATCTGACGCTTCCTGCGCCTGAGTTTCCCCAGAGTCCGCGTCCAGTGGCAACTGGACGTCATCAGTGACCAGCAGGGCGCTGGTGTCGTTTTTTGCACGGACTGATTATGTGAACGTTTCTCCTTCCACCGAACACGAAGGACACCCTGTGCCCCGACACCCCTGCCCTACCCAGGCCTCTCCTGGGCTCCTCGGTGAGCACGGCCCCACCTGGGCCTCACCCCCGGGGACTGGCGCGGCAGGGGTCCCCACGGGAGCGACCGGGATCACACGTGTTCAAAGACGCCCATGGCCCACGGTGTCCACCGGGCAGGAAACGGTCGTGCCTGTTGCATCTGTGGACTGTGCCCTCGTATTTGGACGTGTCAGGGCGTCCCCTCCGCACCTGAACTGGTCTCTGTAACGGCGTCTTCGCTGTCTTGCGCATGAAGGAGTGTCAGTGTCAACAGCGTGGAAGCCAGATGTCCTACCTCGGCCGAGGGCCAAGCCCATGGGTTCGACACCTGCGACCTCAGACAGGGAGTGGGCGTGGCTTAGGGAAGCCTAGCGGAGACAAGGCTCCTCCGGCTGGACGCTCTGCGTCCTGCTGCTCTGGACAGAGCCCGAGCTGTGCTGGCACGTGAGCCCTGCTGCAGCTGAAGGGCGAGAACAGGGAGGGCTCCTAGGGGGGTGGGCGACGGGTTTTCCCGTCTGGGGAACTTCCCAAGCTGGTGGTGTCCATCTTCACCGAGCATCCTCTCCTGGACTTGGGCGCGCGGACTACGGAACGGCTGGAGGCCACGTACAAGGCCACTGAGGCTCGAAGGCTGTACTTACGTTTCCCCTCCCGCAGCCAGGCGTCTCCTGAGCTCTCCCAAGGGCTGCGTGAGAGAGACAGACGACCGCGCTAACCTTTCTGAGGTGGCTCTCGCTGGAGAGACGATGGAAGTGCTAATGAGCTTTCTCATCTCGGTCAGATTCTGGGTATAACCCAAAGGCCCAGTGTCTCTGGGGCAGTTTGCGCAGATCCAATTGCCTAGGACAGACGGAACCATTCAGTCACCACTCGGTGGGGTGTCCCCCTGGGGGGCACTAGCCCTCCTGCCCCAAAGCAAGTGGGGGAAAGGAAGGCGAGGTGGTCTGCGTCGGCCTCACTTGTCTCTTCTCTGGTTCAGGGTTTGTAAGAGACCAAACTACTCTTTGCAGAGTTGGGACCAGGTGGGGGCTTCCCCCTTGGGACCACCCTGAAAACACACAAACAGATGGATGGATTTGCATGCACTCACACGTATGCACACACACACGCATGCACACGCTGTGCTGCCGGAGAACACGTCCATGTAAAACCCATCTGCTCCGACAGAGTGTCCGTCTCAAACCACAGGAAGCCCCAGTATTTAGGAACAAAAGACCAGAGTGCCTCCCTTCCCTTCCCTTCTTATTTATCACACAATTAGCCATTTAATTCCCATCTCAGCTTTGGAAATGACAGAAAAAGCAAACATTCCCTCGTTGAAGACAAACCACACTGCTCTTCAAACGTCTGATGGACTGAAAAGCTGGGCACAAACCATCTCGGCCCCTCAGCAGCGGGGTGGCTCGGCAGCAAGATGGAAGACGACAGATGTCCCCGAAAAAGACATGCATGAGAAAGTGGTGGACTTTTATTCACGTACTTGAGAAATATATAACTTTAATAATGCCGGGGATGTGTTCGGAAGCGGTAGTGGAGGTGGGCGGGAGATCTATGCTTTTTAATATCAACTCCCTTCGGAGGGAGGGCGGTGCCACGCCAGGCCCGAGCTGAATCACTCGGACTGAACAGCCGAAAGGAGGCGGTTGGCGCAGCCTGGGATGGCCGTGGCGGGGGGGTGGTGCGGGGGCGTCCCACGCCAGCCAGATGGATATCTTCAATATCCTTCCTATCATCTGCTTGTGGTGATAAGTTCAATTAAACTGAATCGGTACGGCAGGAGTCTCCTCCAACTGCTGCAGAAGAAAGTAATTACGGGCCTCGGGTTTAACGAAGCCAAAGAGTCAGCCTCTGTTCGCCTTCTTTGTTTGTTTTGTTCATTTTGATTGATAAGCGCTCATTAGGAGGTAAACCATTGACTTCACCCTGTGGTAGAGCGTTTTCCTTCAGAGAAAGTGTATGGATCGGCGGGTGCGGTGTCACGGGTAGGCAGGGGCTATCCATCCGGCCACATCCAGACAGAGGCGGAGGCTCGGGCCCTGTCCGCACGATTCTGACCGCCGCGTCCGTCCGGCCACCTGGGAGCAGTGTCACCTGAGGTCTCCGTTTCAACTCAAGATCGTCTGCACATAAAAGTACAACATTTTGGTTTACCAACGCTTAGGTTCCCACTTCTGCTGCAATCAACGGTCTTTAGCGTTTTTCAAGGCCCTGCAGCCTTCCTGGCTCTGCATACACACCAAAACCTACCTTAAGGAGGTCTCACCAATGCAGCTAACAGGCCTGGCCAGGGCTGTCCCTCCCAACTGGCGTCGTGAGCTGGGGCTCCTGCTGAGCGTGCATTTTCTGCGTCTCTGCACTCCCCGGTCCCGCTTTCTGTTCCCAATTTCATAGTCAATCGCCTTGCGTGCATACACAAGACAATGCCATGGGTGGCCTTCCGTAACTTGCCGCTGCATTTCTTTGTCAGGACAAACCATGACGTGATGAACACGTTCTTGAGACTGCCACAGCGGGGGGATTCCTCCGGAGGAAGCCCCTGAAATGGGGTCGCTGGGCCATGGGCTTGCAGGTCTTCACGTTTACCTGCTCTCCACTGTTTTCCTTACTTTCTCCCCAATCTCACCAACAGTCAGTTTGTTACATGTTGATCTTTCACCAAGCTTATACGTCAATAAAAAAAAAAAAATCGAACCGCTCCGTGCTTGAATGTGCACTTCCCTGCTTACGGGTGAGGTGGGTATTTTTGCAAAGGCTGGTTAGCCCACGGTCTGTTTTTAACACCACACCAGCAGGACAGCGACGCTGCCCTCAGCGCGGAGGCCTTGGTGTGCCGGGCCGAGCTGGCATCGAGACGGGCAACGGTGAAGGGACGGCATCTTCCTTCCAGACCGAGGACGGAGACGGGGGACGGCACGCCGTGCGGCCCTCGTGAACTTCAGTCCCGGCGCTGCGAAAGGCGAGCAGCTCCTTTGTAGGGAGATTTGGACTAAAAGGGGGTCGTTCCACCCGGGATGGACATCGCCAAGGGCGAACTGTCCGCTGACTCTGGGTGGCCCTTGTTCTGGCTCACAGGGCTGACAGGGGAAGTGATGACCCTCTGTTTCATCAAGGCCTGGGCCTCGTGCTTTGGGAGAAAGGCAGTCCCGGGCTGCACATGCTCCGTGAGCACAGCGGGGACCAGAGGCGCCATCCCCTCCCTTGCCCGGGGCTCGCCCACGACAGCTGACCGCCGCCCCCTCCGCTGCAGCAGGTCTCACGTCCAACAGGTTCCTGTGTTTGAGGGATTCTGGCCACTGTCCCTGGACCAGGGGATTCACCATAATGAGCATTTGGCCCTTCTAACAACAAACTTTCCCTTCTGACTCCAGATGCCTCGGGTCAGAATTTGCATTTAACTTATTAGGAAGACCCTTAATTACCGCCTAGAAATAATTGGTTCCAGTGGAAGCTCTCTAATTAGGTTGAAACGTGTTCCTATGTGAGGGCCCATGCAGAAAGCGGCTCCCGTTGCGGGTGAGCAGCCAGACGACGTCACCGCGGGGCCGGATTTCGGACGCTCCAATACGGATAATCTCACCCAGAAGGTGCGGGCTGCCCCCGGCGCATTTGGGCACACGCTCCTGGCGGAAGGGCTCCGCGATGCTGCCGCTGCGCATGCGGAGGCCAGTACTTCTCCACGTCAAACGGGTTCGACGGACGGAGTTTGACACGCTGCCCTGCACTCCTGCTGCGCCCTTCGCGTTGGCAGCAGATGTCCTTTCCGGCTGCCATACACGTGCGCGCGGTAGCATCTTTTCTTCCAAACGTAGACCATCACCGGGCGGAATGGCGATGTCCTCAGGAGGGAGCCCCTGAGCCATTCAGGAGGCTTGCGGGCACCCCGTCCGTCGGCCGGGGGGGGGGGGGGGGGGAAGAGCGAGGGCCGAGGACCAGTCCAGGCCAGGAGCGCCTGAGGCTGTCATCCTATCCACCGACGACCTTCTATCCATCAAACTCAGTCCAAGTACCATTTTTTTCTTACTATAGAAGTAATTCTGCGCACCAAGTAAAAAATTAAACAACCAGAGTAAGAATTTAAAACAGCATGTTCCATCCAGATGAAATCAGGCTGGAGCGTGTGTGCAGGACAGCTTCAAAGGAGGCACGTGCGAGTGGACGCACAAGCCACCGACTGAGTGGTGTGCGAGCCGAGTCGGGATCAGGCTGGCTGGTTTGGGCTGGTGACTGCGGGGAGAAGGAGGTAACGAGTGTCCCGAAGCCCCCAGGTGGTGTGTACTGTGCCTGAGACTCTCCCCGGCCCAGCACCCCGGTCCCGGTGGGCGGTGGGCGGCCTCCGCAGGTCCTGGGGAATCAAACAGAACTCACTTGTCCACTGTCCACTGTCCGCCATGTTGGTTTCCTCCTCTCTCTTGCACTCAATGATCCGATTGCCTCTCCTCTGGCTTTTCCACTGACAGCCGAGGCCTGAGGTCAGCCCTTTGGACACCGGGGTGAGGAGGAGGTCCTGGGCCAGAAGTCTCTTGCTGACCCCAGCTTGCAATCAGACTCAACGGGATGAGAAGCTGAGGCCCAGGTGCCACAGAAGGCGTGCAGGGCCTGGCTGGGCCACACCTTGGACCACGCTCTGAGGGTCTCTCTGGGGAAGGGAACTGCTTGTGAGAAGAAGGGACCGGTTCCTTTTCTTCTCTCCATAAAGGGCTGAGGAGTGAATACTGCAGGCTGAGCTGGTGAAGAGGCCGAGCTGAGCACGCTGTGTAGGGACGTGTGTCTCCACTGTCTCTGCCCTGCCGACCCCGCTCCTGCCGCAGAGCCAATCGACGGAGCCAGCGCGTGAACGAGGGGTGGGGCTGGGCCCACAAAGGCTGCACATATGGAACTAAAACAGGAATTTCAAAACACTTCTGTGCCCGGAAATACCCTATTTTTAAAATTTTCTTTTCAACCAGCTAAACACGCGGACAGCCCTCATAGCCCGTGGGCTACACAAAAGCTGACGGCCACCCAGACTTGGCCCACAGGCCGTGGTTTGCCAACCCCTGGAAACAGAGCATTTTCAGACTTGGCTGGGGATGAATGAGGGACAACAAGGTGCTTATTAAACATGCATATTTTCCAGGTCTCCCCATCTCCTTGTACAGGTCACAGATTTGTTAGGGTGCGTCCTGGGGAATCGGCGTTTCTTTTCGGCACCCTATGGAACTTGAACTTGCCTGGCGCAGAGTTCTTGGAGGCGGCACAGGGCTCCTCCATGTGCAGTCAGGCACCACCAGCTGCAAAGCAGGTCAAGGACACTTTGGATGGAGTTCAGCAAGGTAACTAGGGTAACGGCAGCCATAACTCAACATCCTTCATCTCCTTTTGGGCCTGGGAGGCGGGTCCCCATCACCACAGTTACCTGGCTGAGCCGCACCCAGGACACATGCTCTCAGCTCCTCTTCTCCAGGACCGCCCGTCACGGAGGCCTGTGGAGTCAGGACCCCGGCCGTGCGGAGCGGCTGCTCAGCTCTGACGTGGACACAGAAGTGAAATAACGAGACGGCGCTGCATGTGCCCGTGGCGGGCCCCCCACCGCTAAGCCTGTCTTTGTTTCTAGGCTTTGTGTTAGGATTCGGGGGTCGGACCCAACCCTCAAGGATACTGTAACTAGCTTGAAAAATGAAATCAGTGAAAGGTAGAAGTCCGAGGGCTGGACGACAATCGAGAGCCCCGGCGCGTCTGTCCCAGGTCCGCGGTCTGGCAGCTGGGTTGCTCACGCAGACCCTGAACTGCCCGCCAGAGACTGGCTGTAACCCTCCTGCCCCTGGTGCGGTGGGTTCGTCCCCACGTGCTCCCTGTGGCCTCCCTGGCCGTCCATGGCGGACACTATCTTCAGCCTCTGCCCCCATCATGGGAGCGGGGGTGGGGAGGGCGAGCACTGGGTTTGTGGAAGCAGCAGATGCGATGTGTTCCGATGGCTGACCTTCACCGCGTCTCCGCCCCACACAGTCCAGGAGATGAAAACGCACAGAAGCACCTGCTCAGGCTACACAGCATCACCTTTGGCACACGAGCGGGTCCCGCTGCAGGTTTCCAAACTGGGTTAAAACCACACCCTGGGTCCTGCTTGGGGGAAAAGCTGTTCTACTTGTGTGGGAGGCGGGGCTTGAGCACTCTCATGAGCCAATCAGGGACTCTGTGCATGGCACAGTTCACGGGGACTCAGAACGGTTTCCGTGCCTCTTGGCTGTCCCGGCAGGTTTCTGAACTGCATTTCCCAGTGTGCGCCCACACGGCCCTTCCCCTTCATGCCGATGGGCGTCAGGATCCCGCGCAGGGAGACTCGAGGCCCTCTGAGGCCTGTGACCTCGCCCACGGTGGTGGGCCTGTGCCAGCCCGCACCCCGACCATGCATGGCCCAGAGTTCTTTCTTTGCCCCACTTTGTCCAGAGGAGCTAGGTGAGAGTCAGAGGACCTCTGTGGGGAAGCTGGCAGACGGAACCCATGGGGCGGGATGTCCCACGTCCCAGCTGGGCCCTGCTGGCCCCTGCTGACCTCGTCATCCACCAGCACAGCCACCTGCCCAGCCCTTCCCTTTCCCTCCTTTTGGGGGATTTCGGTTACAAAGCAGTCCACGTGCCTCAGCCAAACACGGGCCCAGCATAGGTGGGGTGTGCTGGCCAGTCACATGTCCCTCAGGTCCTTCCCGAAGGTCACTGAAAGTCACTGCCAAGTCCTGCTTCCCATCTGTAATGCACCGTCCTCATGACTTCGTGGACCCTCTCGTGACAACGTGTGCTTGGCACTTTTCTGTAAACTGACTCCCTTCTTTACTGATGCTTTCAAAGAAATTTTTAAAAATCCTTGTCATGTATGAAAAACCAGGATTGTCCTAATACACATTGAAAGAAGCAAATAATTACTAAAATTCATAAAAAAAAGTTTACCTATGAACTGCCTACAACGATCTCTCACCGCATAGTTGGAGCGACGTTGTTTACACTTCACGAGGAAGTAAGAAATGAAGTATTTCGTTTCTTAAAACAGGTACAGGTTACTGTCTCTGCAGCGTTTCTTCTCACCAGAAGCACGAGATGACTGTAGCCTGTTTAGGCACCAGGCACCAGGAGCTCCGCACCAGGATTCAGCACCGGCCATGCACGAGGTGCCGCTGGGCTGCATGGCTGCCAGGCTGCGGGGCTGCAAGTTTGCAGGGCTGCAAGGCTTCGAGGCTGGGGGGCTGCAGGGTTGCGTGGCTGCGAGTCTGCGAGGCTGCATGGCTGGCAGTGACTACGTGACGGGGGACTGCAGGGGTGGCTGGGATATGGACTCCGACAGAAACAGGACTTCTTCTCTGCCAGCTCCCTTGGCGACTGAGGGAGTCGGCTGACCAGGGCGGTCGCTAAGGGCAGGACGTCACTTGTTCCTGCCTGGGAAAAGCCCACGCATGGTTTCTACCTTCAGCCGTTTCTGACCTTTCACAGGCTCAGCCGTTTCTTCCGTCGGTGCACTTCTCTCCGCTAATGAGTCTCATGTGCTGGGGCGAGGACTTTTCCTAAATGTCCATTTCGCCGTGATTTGGGCTGAAAGCACTGCTGTTTTATTAAAACACAGCAACAGCTACTAATGCAGGGCCCGGCACAAATACCGCCCCGGTTTCATCACAAACCCTTTTACTACAAAATTAGCATGTCATTCTGTAACGTAACAAGATCTCCCTCAAGCACAGCATAGGACATTTTAAGTGAAATGTCCCATTAAAACGACAAATCACTGCACCCACATTGTTCTCCCACCAACCACGCTGGAGCAGCCTCACTTCTGCCGACCGTGCATGTTGGGGTGCCAGGCGTGGTGCCCAACACGCTCCGTGGGTTACCTCCGCCAGCTCCGCCCCACGGCCCTACGCGGCCGGCAATGCCAGCGCCCCACCAGGGCAGGTCACCTATCCGCGGTCACAGAGCCCATAAAATGGGAGGAAGGCGATTCCGAGCCAGGCCCTCCCAGCTCTGAGCCCCACGCCTCCATTGCTCCCGAAGACCGCTGACCGGTATCCGCTTCCACCTCCGCAACTAACACGCACTCGGTGATGGGGACCAGCTCTGGTCCCCGCTGACCCCCGGGGCCTCCCTCCGCGGCTCAGGAGCCTACGTGAGCCCAGACCTCCCGCCGAGGCTGGTTTCCCGAAGGCTACCGCATCGCCTCCTGCCCGGCCCTGGGAGACAGGGCGAGCACGCCGGCCGCCCCTCCGAGGGGACGGCAGAGGGGCGGAGGCGGCCGCAGGCGTCCCAAACGCAGACGTGCGCCGAGCCCGGGGCTCCCGAGGGCGCTGCGCAGGCGCCCGTGTCTATGATGGAAGTCTTCCCCGAAGGGCAGTTCTCCAACTTCCAGCGACCCGCACACGCAATTAGGTGACTCTCAACGTTCCTCCTTAAATTCAAATTGCGGCCAATATTCTCTTTCGGGTATTTTTCTACGCTGTGGGCTACCTTACTTCACAGGGGGAGCCACACTGAGCAGGGAGGGGAGGGTATGATGTGGCGCGCCCCCACCTGGTGCGGAGGGACAGGAAGTGGCCCGCCCCCGGATGGTGAGGAGGGACAGGAAGTGGCCCGCACCCAGATGGTGAGAGACAGGAAGTGGCCTGCCCCTGGATGATGCAGAGGGACCGGAAGTGGCCTGCCCCCAGATGGTGAGGAGGGACAGGCAGGGGCCCGCCCCCACCTGGATGGAGGGACAGGCAGGGGCCCGCCCCCAGACGGTGAGAGACAGGAAGTGGCCCGCCCCACGGATGGTGCGGAGGGACAGGAAGTGGCCCGCACCCAGATGGTGAGAGACAGGAAGTGGCCTGCCCCTGGATGATGCAGAGGGACCGGAAGTGGCCCGCCCCCAGATGGTGCGGAGAAAGAAGAAAACGAAGAAAAACCCTGGTGCAGTGGAAGAACCAAGGAGAACGCAGACCCCGGGTTCCTGGGTAAACCTCCCCTTCTGCTGCTGGCGACCCTGAGAAAGTCCCACCCTGGGCTCCGTGACCCGCAGTCAGGTCCCCGCCGAGACCCCTTCCCTCACACGAGGTCCTGTGAGGAGGGTGATAGGAGGGGACAGAAAGGCAAACAACAGGCGCATGGAGACCCCGCCCCTCGCAGGTCTGGCCCGGCCCATCGCCCCGGGGCGGGCGGAGCCGACTCCCGCCACGTGCTGCGCTGCAAGCGGGGGGACATGTGCCGTCAGCGACGACGACGCACCCCGGCCGGGGGGCGCGGGCAGCTGCAGGTCCTTAAAACTGACCGCGTCGGCCGGGAGCAGATCAAGCCCTTCATTGGCAGAATGACCCACACCCATGGCTCCGGGGACGGCGCCTTTATAGATCGTCAACGTCATGGCTCAAACACTTTGCTGAAAACAGCATTCGAGTCGTGGGTTTTTAATTTGTTAGCACAGTGTTTCTGGACGTGGATTTCAAATCTGCGGGGACTGGAGAGAAATTTAACGAAAGGGCCGACGACGATACCAGCTGCAGACACGCAACGGGCCGGCGGCCGGGACTCCCAGGGTGGTTCGTGCCGGAGGATTCCGGAATGAGGCAGCCCTCCCAGCGCACTCGCGGCCCGCACATCGCTGAGGGCTGTCAATCACACGCTGGGGGCCACCAGGAGTCGCTTCACTAACGGCGGCGTCTGCGCGTGCTGACGTCAGTGGCACCGCCTCCCGACGCACCGTCCCTAGAGACGCACCCCTGTGCGCACGCGCGGCGTGCCCGTACCTTTCACGGCCAGGTTCCCGGTGCTGCTCGCCGTGCCGAAGTGGTTGGTGGCCACACAGGTGTAGCTCCCAGCGTCGGCTTTCGTCACGTTGACGATTCTGAGGCTGCCGTCTTCGGAAATAGTAATTCTGAAACGAAAGCAAATTGACCCAAAATGGTTAAACCTATCATCTTGCGCACTGTGAATCACGGCCACGTCGCTGGGCAGTCTCGTCTTCATTTGGGGTGCTTGCACACATACACATGCGTGTCAGCGGGACGTGTGACTGATGTAGTGCTTTTTACACTTTGGGCGCCGTGCTCCCTACGCTCCTCCTCCCTGGTGAGCGGCGGCTGATCACAGGCGCCACGCCGTTCGTCCCGAAACTGCTCCCGAGGGAGGGGAGAAAAATCCCCGGAGGGGTGACCTGATGGGTCCTCGCTGACGGTGTTTTCCTTTCCTCCACCTGCGAGGCTGAAATGAGATGCGGTGCCGTGAAGCACGGTTACTCTGAAATACATCAGATAATGCATGCATTGCTAGCTAAGGAGAACTAAGAGCTGAAGTTAAAGAAGATGCGAGAACCCACGACATGGCGTGACTTCGGCAGAGCAGCAGCTGTGGAGGAGGACGCATCTCGGCGCCCACGATCAGGGACAGACGCCCAGCCCCGGGGCGGGGGGAGGTGACACCGTCCCAGACAGGCTCAGACGCCGGACCGGGGAGGGCTCTCGAAAGGCCCGTTGGCCGCGTGCCTCCAGCGGGAGAGGAGGACGCAGGGGTGACGAAGACAGCCCGGCCGGGCGGCTGGCGGGAGAACACCCCGCTCCCTGGACAGCTCAGGCAGACGCCTGCCCAGTCTCCGCTGCGCCTTTGGAACCTCCTGCGCCCTCTGGGTTCCTCTGCCTCCTGCTGCCCCCCTGCCCATCGCCACGGCCTCCCGAATGGCCTGCCTATTTCTGCTCTGGCCCCTCCAGGGCCTTCTGCCGTCCATGGCTGGTGGCTCTTGGAAAACACAAGCCAGACCGCGTCCCTCACTCGGCAGGCCTGCAGAGCCACCGGCCCCCACTGCCTGCGGAAGAAAGGCCTTTCTGGAAGCCGTGAGGCCTGAAGGGCCACCTCCACTCTCCTGCTGACT
This sequence comes from Anoura caudifer, assembly GCA_004027475.1. NCBI lineage: Eukaryota > Metazoa > Chordata > Mammalia > Chiroptera > Phyllostomidae > Anoura > Anoura caudifer. The sequence continues at coordinate 156,407 of PVKU01002877.1, forward strand.
TCGTGTCACTGTCACCTCTCACCTGTCAGCGAGCAACGTCACTCACCCCCCCCCCCCCCAGCATGCCCCTGGAGCGTCCAAGTCCCTGTCCTGGGGCCTGGATGTGGAGACAGAAATGGTCCCTTCCCACCCTCTCGGGACCCCTGGCCACCAGGGGTCTGGCCTCACGGTGCTGGCAGACTTGGCTCCTCTGCAGATTCCAAGGAGGAGGCCTGCTTCTCTCCCAGCTTCTGGGGACGTCAGCAATCCTTGGGGTCCCCCAACTTACAGACGTGTCGCTGTGTCTGCCTCCATCGTCATGTGCTATTCTTCCCGTGGGTCCCTGGTGCCGTCTCCCTACTGCCATGTCTACAGCCCCGCGTGTCCCTCTTCTGATGAGGACGCCGTGGTTAGGGGGGAGGCCATTCTGATCCAGCATGGCCTCCTCTTCACCCAGTCACCTCTGCACAGGCCTCCCTTCCCAGTAAGGTTACCACCCAAGGCTTCGGGTACGCATGACATTTAGGGGCGCGCCCTTGAACCGACAGGGTGGCTGGTGTCTGGGTGGAGCGAGCAGCCTCAGGGCTGAATCTACAGCCATTAGAGGGCGGGAGGCAGTGATTCTGATTCGGCAGGCTGTTCGCAGGGGGCTGTCGGCAGGGACGCCCAATTCCCCTGCCTCCCCACGTGCTCCCTGCCCCCACATGAGCTCCCCCCTCCACGCACACTCCACGGGGATCCCGTCCCTCTGGATGGGCCTGGCCGCTTCCACAGTAGTAGCTACACAGATGGGAAATGATGGGTCTTGTGGCATGTGAGCAGTTAAGCGTGGAGGATGAACTCTACGCTTACGTTCCGGTGGTGACACAGCGTGCAAAAGTGTGAGCCCAACAGGAAAGCAAAGACGAAGGCCTAACTGCACATTCAAGCTCTTCTTGGATTGATCCAATTTGTTTATTTGTCTACTTGTTGGGTTAAATCAGATCTATCTTTTGCTTTGGTTCCTCTGGCCAGTTTGCTTTGATATTAAAATTACAGCCAAAATTAGGTTAGAAGGAGAATCTCTCCCCCACACAGCCCCTCTGGTCTCCTGAGCCGCCTGCGGGGGAGCTGAGCGGCCCGTGGGGAGGCCCTGTGTGCGGGTGCCCTTCAGGCAGCAGGCAGAACAGAGTTTTGGGACAAACACCCGTGAATCAGTCAAACCTTCGAAAGCGAGGGAGGCGGCGAGAGAGTGAGTTTGTGGAGGGTGGTTTCTGCAGCTGCTGCCTTCATGCAGGATCCGTGTCCATTAACATCAGCTTTAGAATTCCTTTCTCCTGCAAACGTAGGAGCGGAGGTAATTCCAGCCTAAACGTACAAGGCATTCCCTAATACCGTATCTTACGTTCCGCATCTATATGTATTGTTATCAAAGCATTGTAAGTGCTGTGACTTTTATAATGAGAAAGAAGGTCATTAAACGATAAGGCACATGTAAAGTGTTATGTAACAACCTCTGAGGATGCCGGAAGAGCTGGAAAAGATTCGGCTTCATAGCCAAGGGGCGCTGTCCACAGAGCTCATGGAAGTAAAGAGGGTGTGGCAGGAAGGGGCTGCAGGGCCCAGCACGACACCGAGCTGAGTGCGGGGGACAGCGCGGCGAAGGGGGTGCGGGCTGAGCATGAAGCCGCGCAGAGGGCAGGGTGCTCCTGGGGGCGTGCGCGGGTGACCACACTTCGCCTGCACACCCACGCCCTGAAGCACTGCCATTCCAGCTCTTCAGTGAGGACGTGAAACCCTGGGCAGGAAACGAAACGCCCAAGGGCCATGCAAGGACCGTGGGAGGGGGTTCACACGCGGGTCCCTGCTGAGCCCACACTTGCTGCCAGGCCTGCCGCGTGCAAGAAGGACACAGAGTCGAAAGCAAGAACATGATAATCACGTGGAAGAGGCTGCCCTTGAATTTAACACTAGATTTCAGGTTGTAATTAAACACATTTTTTTCTTTCTAATTTTATTGTCAAAATTGCTTTTTTTTAATATTGAGAAATCTGTGCTCAGACTAAAGTCTAAAAGCAGAAGCAGAAGTAAAGGGTGTGTAAACACCTAACCAGAGGTGGTGAGCAGAGAAGGCTCCTTCACCCCACGTCAGTAAATGGCTGAGGTCAGCGTCAGTTCCTGACCAGGAGCGAAGGCGGCTGTGCAGACAGCCTGAGTCAGCAAGGACAGGGAGTGTCTGTAACAGGAACACAGCCCTGGCCATGCTGGTAAAAAACAAGTTTGCATTTTGCTATGTACCCAACTCTCAGCCCTTGGGGACCTGCAGGACCTTGGCTGACTTGCTTTGGTTGTCACCCCAGAACCCGACACCATTTGCAGGGTTGGAGAGCAAAGTGGACTCTCCAAGTCCCTAAACCTGTCGTGGGAGAAAGCCACCGTCAGGGGCCAGCTCATTCCCAAAGTCCTCGCCCGCTCCCGTCCTGCCGATCCTGGTACCCCCGGACGGCTGCACTCCCTTCCCAAAGGCTTGTTGACACGTGACCGGGGGACGTCTCAGGCTCCCTGGGCTCTGGTCTGCCGTCTCTAAAATGGGGGTTGGGAGAGAAGCACCCCCACGGCAGAGGGTTTCTGCGGAGGTTAACCACGGGAACGCCCGCGAAACACTGAGAGCTCTGGGGCGCGCAGCGGGCGCCTCACCGTTAGCTGCCATGACCGTTGTCACTGTTGCTACTTTCCGCGTCACCATACTTAACAGTCACCACATCTTTAAACGGCTCCACGTTCAAAATTAAAGTCACTGAGTCGAGGAAACTTCCTGTGGCTGCTGTAGATAGAAACCAATATCCCTTGCCATAAATAGACACTAACCGTGCAAATGAATGTGATAGAAACAAGCCCCAGCTACTGCGCTCCAGCTGGGCTCGGTTACCTGCCGGCGCACGGAGCCCTGCCTGCTCCTCTTTGGCAAAAGGGGCATCACCGGGTGGTCTGAAAGTGTGAGCAGACACCCTGGGACCAGACTGACTTTCCCTGGGTGTTCTTGAAAGAATGGACGAGCCCTACGCCGTTTGATGTCAGAGAGCGTCTGCGCGCTGGTCACTGCCTGGCGTCACCTGAGCACCTGCAGAGGTGGAGGTGGGAGGCACGTTCTCTGTAACAGGCATCGGTTCCAACCGAGTTCCGGGATCAAGCTCCTCTGTAGCATCATAGCCACACGGGCCATCAGCCTGGGACCCTGGGCGGGTCTCTTTCCCACAAATTCCTGACATTTCAGGGTTGTCCAATCCACTCCCTCAACTCCCCACCACCCCATCTATCCAAAGAATGTCCGGAGCCAGGGCCCAGCTCGTACACGTCTTCCCGTCTCCCCGTCACTCCCCACAGTCCGTCCTGTGCACAGAGGCCCACGGCGAGCGTGTGGACTAAAGTGCATTCGGTCTGAGAATTTCAGAGGTGCTCTGACACCTCCTGGCGTAAAGACCCCTGATCTCTCACTTTTTGGTGGGTGACGGAGGACAGAGAGCACTTTAAAAATGAGAAGCAAATGACAACATTTTACCCCCGAAGCTAAGCCCTGTTTGTTGTTTTTGAAAGCGTCCCGGCCTCCCAAAGGCCTCCGTGACTCAGAACCGCAAAGAGGAATCCAGGGAATGGAGACGTCCTGGAAAATGTCCCCACGCGGGTGTGGGAGCCCCATTCCTGTCTCCTAAAAGCTCTGCCGATGTCCGTGCCCAAGGAAACCACGCACGTGGGCTCGGAGCCTGCAGGTCTGCCTGGTGTACAAGTTTCCGTGGTCTCCCGTGACCTGGCCACAATCCTGTCTGCGCCCCACAAGGCCTCAGCCCAGGGTCAGGGGACTGATGGGGCCGGGGCCTGGCTGCTGGTCTGTCTCTCCCTAGATGGAAAAGAAAGCTATTTCTTTTCAGGGAAGAGTCTTTATTCTTTTTAGGCAAACCATCGAAAAGAACTGCCAAGTCGGTTCTGACAAGCAATTCTCACGGTGACGGAACATTCCAGGAACGGGTGTGTAGGCCTGATTGCAGGAACAGCCCACAGCGGCTGGGCCCTGTCCCTCCTGCCAAGGGGAGGCTGAGGAAGGGGACCCAGGGCTCAGGCGGGAGCCAGCGGCACTGGGACCGACAGGTGTGCTGGCCCAGGGGCGGAGATGGGGACTGTGGTGTGCGGGGCTCGGGGGTTGATAAGAATGTGGGGGGAACAGAAGGGGAGCTGTGAATCCGACCGCTTAAAGCCAGGAGAAGCCCAGCATGCATGCGTGCTCTTGGTCCGCACAAGGGTCCCCAGCAAACCTCCCAGCCGTGCTCAGCACCCTGCATTCCTTGAGAAATCCGGCAAACAAGGCTCGTGTGTAAAGGCTGAACTCGAAATAAGGATGGAAGGGATAGAGTAACCCTGAAAATACCGGTAACCTGAAGCGACAAAGCAAACGGGCTACCGTTATTTTCAAAGAACTCACAGTAGTGAATTACTCAGATCGGATAATCATTAAAAAAACACTAGGTTGGCTACGATTCACCCTGACAAGCATGCTTTGCTGCCCCATGGGCCCCACATCTCAGGCCAGGCGACACAGACTCGATGGACATGTGTGCCCTGGGTGGACAGTGAGAGCCAGATCAGGAACACACGAGAAACTTTCTTTGGAATGTGTGTGCACCGGTGAGTGAGTGTGCGCACGCAGGAGTGTGTGTGAGCTGGGTCCGAAGATAAGAAACAGAACCATTATCAACATTTACGAGTGAGAGTGACGGGTGAGAGAAAAAAACTGATGTTAACAGCAGGCTCAGTTTTTAAAAACGAGGAAGCCTGAACAGCAAGTGATTCAGGGAGACGCGTCGCAGTCAGCGGTCAGCGGTCCGACGGCCGCGGGAGGCGCGTTGGAAGAAGCACAGCCCAGCAGGGGCTCCGTGTGATTAACCAGCAATCCGGCCCAGCACGCCGCCGACGAGAGCCGCAATTAGACCGCGGTGCTCGTAAATGGGGCAGCTGGGCTTGTTACCTGAGTCTTCAGGGCTGTTGTTCAATACCTGGGCCCAGCACCACGGAAAGCGCACTTTGGGAAGTGCAGCTAAGAGGCTGCACGCCCCTCCCCCTCGCGGCTGCTGGCAACCTGATTTGCACGTTTCCACAGCACCTTCGGAGGGGCCCCCCCGCGGTGCAGAGAGAGACACCCTGTTGGGCCTGTCGGGAAAGGAGACCCTCAACGTTACTGGACAGTGAAGTCCCCGTGGACGCTGACATTTGATAGGAACCCTTTTCCTTTTACGAAATTAAGTGTAAAATGGACTTTCAAAATGCAAGCTGCGCCTTTACGACTTCCGACTCCGTCTCTTTCTGGAGGCAACGCACTGTGAGGTGCGCAAGGCCCCTAGACGGCTGCTTCCCGGCGCTCCAGAGTTACACGCGGCTTTTACGTTGTGGGCAACGGTCAGCACAGTTTGGGGACGAACGTGTGGTGGACGTAAATCGCAGCGTGCCGGGGCCCTGGCCAGCTTACGTTGGGCCGCTTCAGGACGTTCCCTAGGGTCCCGCTTCTGGGGACAGGGGTAAGGAAGGCCAAGTTCATCGCCCAGGCCAGGTGTACCCCCTGGACGGCTGCTGAGTCCTTCGTCTCACTGTCCCCTTGGCAGCAGGGTCCTCTCAGGGATCCCAGTCCCTGGACGGGCGGGTGGGCCCTGGGACGTTTCTTCTCAGCCCTGACGCACTTCCTAGGTGGCTAGGAACACGTTCCGAAGTACCAAATGGGCGACTCGGACGCTCGTCTCACTTCTGAGGTGGGAGGGGGAAGGGACAGTGGACTCAGCGTCCAAGAAGCTTGCAAAGCGATGCTCTTGGGCGGAGAACCATGCCCTGGCCCACAGATCCTGCTCTCGGGCCAGCTGCTGACTGACGCACGGCTTAGGAACCCGGGTTGGGATCGGTGCTGGTTTGCTCCCGCCGACTCCATCTGCCGAGCGCCCCAGGCCAGGCTTCAGCGATCAGGCCGGTGCCCTGGATTCCAGCTGCAAATGGTCACGGTTCGAAGACAGACGGCCCAGCCCACTTTTCAGGGACACCACAGGAGGCACACCTTGTAACTTTTAGGGGAGTCTCATCAAAATCATTGTCACGTTTTTTATGAACTCCTCTGATGTTGTTATTTGAAAACCAAAATGCCTTTCGTCTCAGACTTAAGCTTTTAGAACGTGTCTTGGATGCATGTGTTGGGGGTCCGGGTGTGGGAAGGCTGCCTCCCCCGGGGCTGTGGGGCACTCACTCTTAGGCAGAGAGGGGGCTGGAGGGGTCAGGCGCGGGGCCAGGTCCAACGAAGTCCCTAAGCGAGGGACAGGCAAGTGGGCGTGGGAGTCACACCGTCCCGTGTGCTGGAGCGTGAGGGAGGGGACTGAACCTCCGCACACCGTGGAGGCTGGGGAACTGGGCAGAAGGCTGGAACCTCGAGAGTCCAGGTGTGTGCTCCCGAGAAATAACTCCCAGGCACACGTGGCTACTTAACTTTAAAGTAACTGAAAGTACAACTTAAATGAACTGAAACTAAAGTGTAAACTTCAGCCACTCAGTTGCATTACCGACCTTTCGAGAGCTCAATGGCCACGTGGGGTGTGAGGCTGCCATGCTGGGCAGTGCGGCCAGGGGCTCCCCATCGCCGCAGAGCGGGCTGTGGGCGCTGCCGGGCTGGCAGGAGGGCCTGACCGATGGCCGCCGTGGCCAGAAGACGGTGGAGCAGCACCGGAGGGAACTCTGAGAGCAGCAGTAGGAACTGATTGGATGGTGGTGGGGGCGGGGATAAAGATTCACACCTGCTTGAGGCAAAGAGCCCAAGAGTGTGCAGAGAAGTTCTGTGTGGGGGTGATGCTCAGCTCGTCAAGTTCATCGATTCTCAGGCCACCCAGGTGCAAGCTGCCGGAGATAATGCCCTAGTTGTGTAAGCGAGTCTGGTCCCAGAGGCTTGGACCTGCTCATGCTAAGAAATTGAGGTTTTACTTCTGTATCACAGTGAAGCCAAATAATCATGTGCACAAACGTGAAATTACATTGACCTCACAGCTGCTCTGTGCATGATATTAAAAGCGTTTACCATCAGGGAGACGGACCCGAGGCAAAGGGAAGCGTGAACGAGGCGGAGCAGGAAGCAGGGCACGTCCTGGGCAGAGGAGGAGGTGTGGCCTCGGGGAAGACATGGTGTGGGCTGGGGGTGGGGGGGCGGCAGGAGAGATGGATCCCACACACCAGGCGACTCAGGCTCTGATTCCACAGAACGACGAGACGGAGAAAACGTGGACAGGATCGTGGGTGACAGTGACAGAGGTGTGGCTGCCAGAATAGGGGTGCAGCACCCCCTGCTCTGGGCTGGTCAGATGGCAGCAGGGCGACGGCTCCACGTGCAACATCCTGCGAACCCCTAACACCGCTGAGGGGGCGCCCAGGGGGCGTGCTGCCGCCCCACGGGGAGGAGAGAGCGGGACTCTGGGGTCCCTCCTGTGACGATGACAAGATGGTGCTCAGCTCTGGTCCTCCTCGTTCTGCGGGCTACCCAGCACCCACGCTCCCCTCTTCACAGCACCCGCATTTTCTTCTGAGGACACTTTCCCCACTGGACTGGACCCGTTGGGGCCACAGTCTGCATGGTCCTCTCTTCCCCTGCAGCCGGGACAGCTGATGCTGCATCAGTCTGCCCAACCCCAGTCCCCGAGAGAGCAGGACAGACACCCCGCACATGGCTGGACTTCACTGACCGGGGCAGCAGCGGCCGAGCAAACGCTTCCTTCCTGTGAAGAAGCAGCGTCCGTGTTTCGGGGCCCCTGACCCCGACAGCCACTGGGGCCCCCTGAGTTTCAAACCTGCTTCTCCCAGGGATTTTCGAAATCCTTCACATCCTTCCAGTAAGTTCCTGTTTGCCTGAGTTAGCTAGAGTTATTTCTGTTCACGGCAGCCAAAGAATGCTGACATGTTCAGCCTGGCAAACGAAGGCCTTGGGGGACCGTGGGGACAGGACAGGGCAGTCTTAAATGCTTATTGATTTATTCATTTTGAGAGAAGGGAAGGGAAGGGAAAGAGACGGAGGGAGAGTGACATCGATTGGTGGCCTCTCGCACTGGCCCCGACCGAAGACCAAACCCGCAACCCAGGCACGTGCCCTGACTGGGAATCGAACCAGCGACCTTTTGCTTTGCTGGACGGTGCTCAACCCACTGGGCCACACCTGCCAGGGGAGGACAGCTTTCCAGTATTTGGAAGACTGTTTTAGGGAAGAAAGCCGGGCTTTTCCTGCACTGTGCCAGGGAGGTGGCCGGAAACTCAACGATAAAACCTCTGTGCACAAACACTGTGATAAATAAAAATTCCCTCAGGGGTGCAACACTCACGAAAGGTGTGGGTTCCTAGTACTGGCGACATGGTCAGCACGGGGGTGGGTGGGGCAGGGGCGCCACACAGGCAAGTTATTCTCGGAGGGGCTCGAGGGTTAGCGGGGGTGCCGGTCAAGGTGCGGACATTCACCGACTCTCGAGGCCCAGGTGACAGCTTCTGCGCAACTGAAATTTTCACATGTCACCGTCTCAGGCATGTTGTTGCCGGAATACGCTCCCCAAGCTTAGACAGACTTTGGCGAAGAAGAACAAGGCCACGGATTCTTACAGGGAGGGCCGGTAATGGCAGACCCACAAAACCTTCGCGTGCCGAACGGACAGAACATGCCATAGCGTGTTTTCCGGGCCAACTTCTCCCTGTAAAATGTTCCTCTAAGGTTCTCCCGCACGGGTGGCTTTGTGTCTCCCCCCAAAGCGTGACGCCGTGGCCTCACGGTGACCTGGTCCTTCCGTCCCCTCCAGGCCTCGCTGACGTGCTGGGAAGGAAGGACAGTGACAGCATTTGGCCCTCAGCCGCCAACCAGAGCTGCTCCTCGGGGCTGGTTCCTGGTGACCAGGTGGTCTGCTTCAGGGAGGGCAGGCTCTTCCCAGCCGGCAACGTTCGGCGGAGTAGGCGCTGGAGCGAATTCACATGTTCTTATTTTCATGTGAGGCACGCTCTGGAGGGCTGTCAGTCGGTACCGTGAAGAGCCCCCTGTAGTTGCTGGAAAACTGCTTTAAGTGGCCCTCTAGGAGGATGTGCATCAGTTAGCTGCTGCTGCCTAACAAATGACCCCGAACTCACTGCTTCGATGGGAAGCCTTTATGAGCGCTGGCCGGGGTGGCAGGCGTGCCTGGGCCGCGTGCTCCTTCCCTATCCAGCAGGCTTCCTTGTCTTGTTTGCAAGGTCGTAGCAGGTTTTGAAAAGCAGCCGGGGGGAGCTCCCACGTGCCAGCATTTTTAAAGCAGCCACTTGCGTGAGTTTTGCTGAGCGAGTCACGTGGCTGAGCCCAGTGCCGATGTGGGGAGGCGCTGACAAAGGATGTGGGCCTGGCTGAGTGGAGAAGGTTGGGGGCGTTCACGCAACCACCCTGCTACCGGATTCAGGCAACGGAGTTAAGATTTAACGTCGGAAGAAACACCATCGCTTTGCAAGAACACTTTTCAGGTAATCAACTTGACTGGGTTGCTTATTTCCCTTTTGGCTTGAGAGAGTAGGAAGCTCAAAATACTAACATTCATTTAGTTCAATCATTAGTGTGCACTTTCCCCTGCTTCCACAGGCTATAAATGTTCCATTTTCCGAGTCTTATTGTAGATAACTTGTATGCTAAGCTGCCTCAAGTTCGTTCGTTCTTTCTTTCTTTTTTTTTTTTGGTTTTTGAGAGAGAGAGACTAACAAAAAAATAAATGCAGTTAAGGCTCAGAGAGACAAGTTCTGTGATTTAAAGGAGCAGCAGTCCTTATTACATAGGACATTCTCCCGGTCCCACTGTGAGCCGAAGTGACGGGGGGGACCCCTCAACCAGGTTTTTAGGGTGTCACCTGAAATCCATTCCCACCAGGGATGCTATCTTCTACAATCTGTGCAGGTTCATCGACAGAGACGTTTTAAAATTCAGAACCCACAGCTAAGAAAGTGACAGGTGTAGAGGAAGTTTAGCTGCAAATGAAGTTCTTCATTTCGTTTTGGAATATTTTCTTAGAGCTATAACGAGACACATTTTCAAAGGCTTTTGAAGACAGCCGCAGTGGTTCACGCCTTCGGCCAGGAAACCTCACCGGGGCCTTGGCTGCGGAATTGGGGACGCTGACTTGAAATATTTTCATTGAAGTTGTACCAAAGTTAAATAGAACTAGAAAGTTATTTAAACTGGTTTTAACATTTTTGTGCGTATTTCCTCACAACTGACAGCAAACTCTAAAAGCTGGTGAGACAAAGAATTAATAGGCATGAAATGTCTTTGGGGGCATTTAGCTGGAGAAGAAGCTGGAGGATTGGCACAGATCTCAGATTACTTCTGAGGAGTTGAAGATTTCTTTTTGATAAATCGGACGCTCAGAAATAGATAGCATGGGTCTGAAGATAAAGAATCAGTTCTTCCAATTACATGTGGATGGGATAGGCATCAAATCTGATCGGGAGGAAATGATTTATATAAAAATAATAATTGGATTGTGGGTACCAACTCTAGAACGGCAGGGTGGCGCCTGGCTGCTGTTCTCACGATGCGTGGAGAGGTGGAAAGCTGACCGGCGCTTCTGGCGAGTCACACCAGCCCGAGGAGTTCACACACACCCTGCGCAGACTTGGGGACCTTGCGGTCCCACCGCACGGAGATACGAGGAGGTATCTGCACTTACAAAGAGCTTTCTACCGCATTGGTATCGGGGACGTAACTGAAAACATACCTCCTTCTGAAAAACCGCTCTGAAAACACTGCCCGGCCGACTCTGTGTTTTCAATATACCTCCCCCCCGGGAGCTAATTTTCTTGACCTGCGAGGACTTGAAAGGATTACATTTTTTTCTCGAAGCTGAGATCTTGCTGCCATTCCCCGTAGTGATACTCGTTCCCGTGCTCCAAGCCGTCTCTCCTCGCCACCCTGAAGGGCTCCTGCATTTCACTCAGGGTGGTCGGCGGACGCTCTGCGTCGGCCCTGAGCCTGGGCTCCGGGAGAGCCCCCACCCTCGTCACAGGTGTCTCTGCCTGTGCGTGTCTGAGTCCCCAAGCGACTGCTGGCCCGCTGGTCCCCAGGGGCACGGACGAACTTGTCAATGACACGGCCTTTCATCTTCGCACCGGTTGCTCTGGAGGCAGGAAGCATCTAGAAACTCATGCGTGGACTTGGGGGCCTAGCGTTGGCCTCGTGGCTGTGCTCCCAGCGTGCCCAGAAGGGCTCTCCGCACCCGGTCCACACGGACCTGCCTTCTTTTCATCACGTGCAGCTGACTGGGGGAGCCAGAGAGAGGTCCTTTTACGCACGTGAGTTGCTTACAGCCAAGTTTCACAGGAACGTATTGGAAAGGCAGCAGGGAAGACGCCAGGCGGGAGAATTCAACAGTCTGAGTCACGCCCGTGGCGCTCCAGGGCCCGCTGCCCCGGCGACCGAGGCCCTGCTGCTGTCTCCACAGCCGGCCTCTTCCAGGAGGTCACCGAGCTGGGGCCCCACAGGGCGCCGCTGGTCAGACTGGCTGCTCTCCGTGACGTGCGTTCAGGGCTCCTCCCTGCCGTTCCCGGGACTGACAGCGGGTGTCTTTTCAGTGACGAATATTCCGCCGTCCGCCTGCACCACGGTTTGCCTGTCCACACCTCTGCTGAAGCCTGTCTCCGCTGCTTCCAAGTTTGGGGCAGCTGGGAACAGAGCTGCCGGAAGCATCCCCGTGCAGGTTTCTCTGTGGCACGCGTTTTCAGCTCTCTCGGCTAAATTCCAAGGAGTGCGATTTCTTGATTGCATGGTAAGGGGATATTTAGTTTTGTAAGAAACTGTGAACTGTATTTCAAAGTAGCTGCACCATGTCACATTCGCGCCAGCGGTGCATAAAAGCCCCCAAGCCCTCGCTGGCATCCCAGCGTTGGTGCTCCTGACTCCGGCCGCCCCAACAGGCGTGCGGCCGGGTACCGCTGGGCCTGTAATGTAAGCGTTTCTGATGACAGGTGAGGTGCGGCGTCATTTCACCTGCGAATGCCCCATCTTTACATCTTCCTGGGGGAGCTGTATCGTTAAGGTCTTTGGCCCCTTTTTAAATTGGGTTATTTTCTGATTGTTGCGTTTTAAGAGTTCTTCGTATCCTGTGGACAACAGTCGTTGTATCCGATGTGTCTTTTACAAATATTTTCTCTGCCTTGTTGGTTAGCCGCTTCATTCTCTTCACAGTGGTATTTGCCAGGAGATCTTTTTTGGGGGGTCATTTCCATCGGACTTTCTACCTGGAAGACCACGGTATCTTCAAAGACATTTTTATTTCTTCCTTCACAATCTGTACGCCTGTTCCTTCCTTTTCATGCCGTGTGTCGTTAGCCAGGACCTCCGGTGCAACCGTGAAAAGTGGTCTGAGAAGGGGGGGGCTTTGCCTCGTTCCTGACCTTGGTAAGAAAGCTCTGGTTTCTTACCGTGAAGTGCGGTGTGAGCGGTCGGTTTTGGGTGGACATTCCGTGTCCAGATGAGGAGGTGCCCCACTATTGCCGCTAACTCGGAGATGGGGTCAGGAGTGGGTGTTGGGTGGCCAAGGCCATTGCTGCGTCTGTTGATGTGGCCATGTCGCCTTTCACAGAACGGCTGGATCGCATTAGCTGGTTCTCAAACACCGAGCCAGCCTGGCACGGCCGGGGCAAGCCCCCCCGGTTCGTGGTGTGCGGTCCTGCCCACGGTCTTTCGTATCAGATGTGCTGGTACTTTGTGGGGGATTTTCTGCATCTAGGTTCACAGGAGATACTCATCTGTAGTCTCCTTTCCTGTGATGGCTTTGCGTGGATTCAGCATTGGGGACGTTACGGCCTCACAGAACGAGGGAGGAAGCAGCCCCTCTGTTCCCACCCTTGAAGGAGCGCGGACAGCGGGTCCACGCCGTCTCTAAAACCCTCGGTAGGGTCCACCGGGGAGTGCACCTGCGCAGTGGGGTGATGCTTTCCAAGGTTATTAGTTGTTGACTCCGTTTCTTTACCAGACACGGGCCTGTTCCGATCGCCTTTTTGCTCGGCGTGGGTCGTGGTGCGCTGTGCCCTGCAGGACGGAGCCTGTTTCCTGTACTCGGCCAGGCCTGGGGGCTCTTCACCGCCGTCCGTGGCGGCCCCTCCTTCAGCGCTGGTTTGGGTGATTTGCGTTCTCTCTGCCTTCTCTTCGCTAACCTGTCTCAGTCCTTGTTTTCAGTTCCTCGAGGCTGCACCCACACACGAGGCTGCTCAGTCATACGGTCATTCCGTCCTTGATTTTTTTTGAGAGACTTCCGTCCTGTTGTCCACACTGTCTGCCACCCCTGACCCCGCTGCTGCCCATCCGTGCAGCTGTGCCCGGCACCCCCCAGCCCGCACCCGATGACAGCCGCGGGAGAAACTGCTGCTCCCGCAGGACTGTCCGCTGAGGTCTCAAAAGAAACCTTGCAGGCTAGAAGGGGCCGGGGCAAGAAGCATTCAAGGTGATGAAAGGCAAGGACCTACAACCTAGATCACTCTGTCCAGCAAAGCTGTCATTGAGAATGGAAGGGCAGATAAAGTGCTTCCCAGAGAAGGTAACGCTGAAGGAGTTCATCATCACCAAGCCCTTATTATATGAAATGTTAAAGGGACTTATCTAAGAAGAAGAAGATCAAAACTATGAACAATAAAATGACAACAACCTCATAACTATCAACAACTGAACCTAAAACACACAAAGCAAACAACCAGAACAGGAACAGAATCACAGGTACGGAGATCATTTGGAGGGTCAGCAGTTGGGAGGGGGCAGGGGGAGAATGGGGAAAAGGTGCAGGGCGCAAGAAGCACAAATTGGTAGGTTCAGAAGAGGCAGGGGGATGTTAGGGGCAAGTATAGGAAATGGAGAAGCCAATGAACTTATACACACGACCCACCGACAAGAACTAAGGAAGGGGATCCCTGGAGGCAGTGGGGGTAGGAGAGGGCCAAGGGGGAAACTGGGACAACTGTCACAGCATAACTGATGGAAAAAGGAAAATCCGGGGCTCGTCGTGGGGCAGCCCTGGGAGTGAGTCCTGGGGCCCGGCTCACACTGAGCGCAGAGCGGGGTTTCTTCCGGCCACAGTGATGCTGAGCGATGGCCACGTCACCCAGCCTGAATCAGGGGCCCGCCGTGGAGCTTGCTCTGGATTTTCCGGAGGATAATTCCCACTCGATGTTTCTGTAACTGACTCCCTGAAGACCCGAGGTCTGGAGCTGCTGTGGGCGTGTTTCGCCGGGAGGAAGAAGCCTGTTGAGGACACGGTCGGCTGGGGTGGAGCTGAGTCGAGCCGCGTTTGGTCTGTCGCCTGCTGTGAGAAGAGGCCCATGCAGGCCCCGGACCGGCCCGGATGCCGTTGACCCCAGAGCACAGCTGGGGGGCCCTGCCACGGATGAGGCTTATCCGCATTTTGTCCTCGGTCCTGGGGGACGCACGGGCGGGGACCCAAATAAAACCAGAATTTCCTTACAAACATTGTGCACGTACTCTTCCATGTTTAGACTTCAGTCACCTTCAAAGTCCTCGCCAATGGGGGCAGCACACCTGTCCAGATGCTTTCTCCACGGCTCCGAACGGTGTTGGACTCGTCGATTTTGATGCCTGTTCGTGCTTCTGCCGTTTTTTGGTTTCACCTCGTCCACATCGGCGAGACGTTTCCCCTTGGGGACTTTTTTCATCCAGGGTAACAAAAAACAAGTCGCAGGGTGAGGTCAGGTGAATAGGGAGGGTGGGGCGTGGAGGTCATTACATTTTGGGTCAAAAACCGCTGAACACTCAGCCCACGTGGGCAGGTGCGCTCGAGACTCACCCATCACGAAACCGGCCAACAGGTTGAAACGGTCTTCAAAAAAATTCCCTGAGGCCGGAAGCGGCCTCTCCGAACCGCCAGGTGGCGCACGGGTCCACGTGGGCTCCTAGAACACTCCCCGGGGCGGGGGTGGGGGCGGGGGGAGCCTGTGCCCTGTGGTACAAGAGCCTGCCCTGCAGAAGGTAATTCCAGTTTTCGGGGGGGGGGTCCCTCCTCATATAATGTCTGAGGCAGATTTTTTTTCCCATCTAATCCTGATCGTTATGCGTGACTTCTGAAGTTGAACCCTTCGATCTTGCTCGGCGCCTCGTGTCTCCTCCGCCTGCTGTTTCTAGGGGTCCCTTTAACTTTGGATGGTTTTAGATGTTTTCCATGGCAGGTTTGCCCTCTTGATTAGCTCCGCTTTCGCCAACATGAAATGAGGCTGCACCGCTGGGGAGCCGGTTGCTGGAGGCCCGCACGTGTCCGCTGCGGGAGCTCCAGGTGACGGTGCCGGACCGGACCGCACTGAACCATCGGTTTTATAACCGACTTAATTCTGGCAGCTGGAATCCGTATGGTGAGAAACAATGATTAGAAAAGAATATCCGAGACTTTTAAATCTAAACAAAATTGTCCGGAAAGAGCAGCTCAGAACCCCTCAGGCGCAGCGGCTAAAATCCAGAACGTGGTGATGGCCCCCGAGGCCTGGGCTGCCCGGCTGGGAGGCTGTCCCACCGCGGGACCGGGGCTGCGGAAGCTGTGGGTCCCGGCACCAGAAGTTCCGGCTCCTCTCCAGGCAGGCACCCCCCCCCCCACCCCCGCCCCATGGAAAGAGGAGGAAGAAGTCAGACGCTGTGGGCTCCATCGATTTGATGGCATGCGTTCTCGGAACCACCCGGAGGCATTCTCTGTCCACAGAATGAAATCCAAAGGTCAGAGGAACAGGCTGATAACTATAATTGCAGCTTCCTCGCGGCACCGTATTTGATGACAAGACAGTTGACACAGTGACAATTTAATGCGTGGAGAGGAGAGAAAGAGCAGCATGCTGTGCGCCGGTGGTGACTGATGCTCTGCATGTCCCCCCGGGCGTGGGGGGCGGGAGGTGACTCTCATAAACAGCTTCTTTGCCGAACCCAAAGGGAGAAGGCAAAAGACTTGTTCGTTTGGCAGAGTTTCCGCTTTCTCTCTGGAAGACCAGGTGACCCAGTGACATGCAGCCAAGGCTGGGGTTGGGGGGGGGGTGCCAGGTGATGGGCAGGCCATCGAGGTGCGGTTCTGAGTGAAAACGGTCTTCCTCAGGCCAGGTGTGCAGAGCTGAGCTTGTCCTGTACGACATCCACAGGCATCCCCGGCTTGTGAAGGGTGGCGGTTACTGCAGAAGAGCGAGTTGGGGAATGAGTGCCTTGGAGACCCGGTGTGCTCGGGGATCCCGGCTGTCGGCTGAGTCTGTGGTCACTTGTTATCTGGCAGCCGGCTGCTTGCTCATCACGCTGCTTCCGATCTGCACGCCGCAGGTCGCTCTGCAGGAGCAGTGAGCCAGCAATGATCCTGAGGGGTGGCGGGTGGGGGAGGGTGTTTCAGCTCCAGGAACAGCCAATGCAAAGGCCCTGAGGCAGAGAGGAGGCTGAGGCCTCGGACTACCTGCAAATCCGGTGTGGCCGCGGTGAAGTTGGAAGGGCTGGCGAATGGCAGGGGGGCCCGAGAGAGGAGCGGAGGCCCGGCTCCGCAAGACTTTGAGGGCCAGGGCAAAGAGGGACGGCAGGGGCTTAGCCGCTCTCTGTCCTTGAACCAGACAATGACCGTATTTTGCCGTATATAATGCACACCCACTCTTTTGACCCAAACTTTCGGGGGGGGGGAAGAAATCATTCGTTTAAATTTTTTAACTGAATTATTTATTTATTTATATCTAGAAACAAAACCGATGATCGTATTCCAGGGCCTTACGTTGCAGACGGATACGGTTACTGCTTTCCGGAGTCACACGGTTAGCACATGAGCATACGTAAGAGGACTGAACACCTCTACGTAGGTACGGAACTAGTGCTACCCGGGTGCCACGCGCATCCTTATTCTCCCCTCAAATGATGGGCGGAAAAGTGTGCGTCGCACACGGCACAGCACGGTGATGTGTCTCCGCGCCTCATGTGTTTTACCTCCTTGAAGACGGTCTAAGACATCATCAGGCGGGGAAAGCTGTGATCCAGAATCCGGGATTTCTGGATTTCCTTAATGTCGATTAAGGCACATGCCGCGTACCTCCTTGGTTGGTTTGGTTGGTTGTTGGAACAGGACACTCCCCCACGGTCTGATGCGGCTGCTCACCACCCATCACTACCCTGCAGATAAAGGTGGGGTAAAGGCCAGACGAAGCCTAGAGCCTCAGTCTGGTTTTGCCGCCCAGCGAGTTTTCTGTGAAACTGCCTGCAAACACGTTAGTCGGAAGGAAACGGAAAACCTCTCGTTTCGGAGCCTTGCGGATTTCACCGTCGCAGGTATGGGACTGCAGGCCTGTGCCGGCAGGTGAGGCTCTTCCCGGGGCCTGGCCCACGGTGGTGGAGGGTCAGGATACTCGCTCTCCTTCCCCGCTGCCTGCGCCCCTCCCTCCGGGTCAGACACCCAGGGAGGCCGGGGTGGGCGGGAAGCGCCCTGCCCGGGGGCCCTCCTATTCATCGGTTCCACTTCGCCCACCAAGTTCAACTCCTCCCCCTCCCCGGCTCTGCGGGCGTCGCCACAGGTGCAGGTGCTCGGATGGCAGAGCTGGTCACGTGTCAGACATAAGGGGCCGACTGGGACCGCTGCTGCCAGCCCAACCCCGCGGAAGAGAACCAGCCTCCTAGGGTTTCTAGGTCAGCACCTCCCCCCACAGAGCCAGCGCCTTTATATAGTAACTTGTTTCATTAAGATAACAGATGTTACTACTCGGCGAGTCCTGGGGAGCCCTGTTTGATTGAACCCTCATTCACGGGGCTGCGGCTGGTAAAAACCAGTTCCGACAACCACTGCCCTGGTGGGAGGCTGCGTCTTGCTTCCCCCCACAGTTACACCGAGTAAACAATACCCCAGGCGCACGTTCATCTAAAAGAGGCCCCTTTAATGGCACCGGGGTTTAACATAAGCAATAATGTCCGAGTAGAATGATCTCCTGCTTTAGGGGCATGTTATATTTTCTGTTTCACCTACCAGGCTGATAGCTGCTCAGGAGAACCAGCCGGAAACACCCTCACCTGGGTCTCAACGGTTAGGAGCTGATTCACAAAGCCAGACACGGGGTTGGCTGCTGTGCGGGGCTGGCCGCGGAGACGCTGTCTGCGGGCTGGATTCGGGGACGCCTTCCTTCCTTCCTTCCTTCCTTCCTGCCAAAGTGACGGGGGGGAAGGGCTTCCTTCCGCACGGACGTCCTGTTACGGGGGCCAGTGAGTCCCAGCGGCGGGGGGGCCATGCCCGAGGGAGGGTCCTGGAACCATTTTCCAAACCGTGCCCTTGCCTGAGTTTCTTAGGCATCGCCCCCTGCGGGGCCCCTCCCCCCGCCACCCTTCCAGCGCGGCACCCTCGGGGGTGCGGGGACAGAGGACGGGAGGGACCCACTGGCCCAGAGCCCTGCCCGGCAGAGGCTGTGTTCACTCCATGAACAGACAGACACACATCCTTCAAAGAAGGCGGGACGCTCTGGGCGCTCCGTGGAGTCGGCTCCTTCCCTGCCCCGGAAGGAAAAATGAAGGGCCGTGTCTAGGTTTCTGTCCGGAGCAACGAGAGGGAGGCAAGGGGACAGAGAGGCCAGGTTTCGGGTGGAGGCAGGCGGCGGGCACGGCTCTGCGTGGGGCATGGTGAGCCCGCGCCGCTCGGGGGAGGGTCCCGGGCTGCAGAGGGACCTCTGGGGGTTGTTAGTGTAGAAAGCACTTGAACTTGGGAGCGGACGGGGGCACCCAGAGACAGAGGGGTCGGGGAGAGAGCGAAGGGGGTGAAGTGCAGGCGGAAGATGAAGGACCAGCAGATCCCACAGGGAGGGACCCCCGAGCAGGGCGAGGTGGACGCTGCGGGAAGCGGCAGGGAGAGCGGAGGAGCGTGCGTCCTTGAGAAAATGAAAAAGGGCGATCGCGATTTTAAAGTGCATTGTGTTTTCTGAGTCAGAACGTATTGAATTCACCTCAAAAACGTCTTTCTTGGTGTTAAGAGCAGCCAACCTCATTTTTTCTGTAACAACTTTACCATCCTTTGGAACAAACCACCCGTTTTGGAATAAAATCCTTTACAGCGAATCAATACGCGGGACAGTCAGCGTGTGGGGAAGCGACTGAACATACGAAAAGCGCCGTTTGAGTCCTGTCTGACCGCAGAAGACCTTCGGGGTCCCTTTCTCGCCGACCCTCCCTCCCCCGCCACAGCCACACCTCCCAAAGGCCACCGTCAAGGCCCCATCACCTAACGGTCCTCAGTCCCCGCTTCCCCACACAGTTCTCGGGGCCCTGCCCCAGCCCTGCCTCCTCCCCAAGGTCAGAGAAGACGACAGGCTCCTCCGACTCCCCCACAACCATGGAATCGGGATCCTGCACCTCCGTCCCCTCCCCACACCTGTGCCTGCTGGTCTGTGCTGCAGCAGCTTCCCCAGGCTGCACCTGCGCCCCATCCTGATGCCCTCCCTCCTAATAAGACCCTGGCCACCGGGTGGGCCCCTCCTGTCCGGCACGCCTGGCTCCCCTCTCCACACATCAGCTGGCGTCTGCTGGACGTCTTCCCTGCGTCTTGGCCCCAGAGCTCCGATCTCACTGAAAGCACGGATTCCTGGGCGGCTGCTGACTTCACCGTCGGCGCACCGGGCACTACAGTGCGTGGCCGTCCTCTTTCCGACCACGTCCAACAACACTGCTGTTCGGGCGCCTCTCCTCCTCGGAAGCCCAGAACACTGCTTCCCAGCTCTCCCGGTTTCTGACAAATCTGTTGGTCCCCCCCCCCCCCTCGTGCACTCGACACAGCGTACATGCACCCAACCAGGACTCTTGGCCTTTTCCATGTCCTCTCATCGAGGGTGAGTGGGGAGCGGCGTTCCTCGTCCTGGTCTGTCGCAGGGGCTCCGACGGGCGCGGCCCCGCTGAGTCACATCAAGCCCTGGTTCCACCAGTGGCTCTCTGGAAAGTGCCCGCCACGCACCATTCCCCTGGTGTGGATATTCCCACTTGGTCGATGTCAAGCTACCAGTGTGCCATCTCCGAACAGGGCCCCGGGCAGAGTGGCCGGGAAGGAGGGTCCCAGTGCCACTGCCTGACGCGCCGCTCAGACTGAGCTGGAGTCCTCATCCGCCCGGAGGGCCGTCTCCTCCTGGGGATCGTGCACGGGGGGCCGGAGACCCCTCCTGCCCTGAGGTCAGAGGCTGCAGTCCTGTTTCCGTTACACCCTCCCGCCACTCAGGGAAGTGGCCTTGCTCGGAGGGCCGAACACACCCCGCCGACACGCCCTCCCACGCAGAGCTGCTTTGCGCGCCGCCCAGCACGCTTTTCCGAGGTGGGCAGGGCCGAGTAAGGCAGGCTGGCCTTCTCAATCACCCGTCTTCGCTTACCTTTCAAATCCTCCGTTCTGCCTTAAAGTCCAGTTGTCTCACCCGGGAAGGACGGCTGGGTCACGAAGCGCTCCCTGCCCCTGGGACGCGAGGAGGAGCTGCAGACCTTACAACGCACACTGCCCCTTAGTGCGGCGGCCTCTGCCCTCCGCCTGGGTTTCTCCTCGGGCCACCCGTGGTTCTGCTCTGCGCACCCTCCAGGCGCTGCTTGTCGTGGTCGTACAGAGAGCTCAGGGCTATCTGGCGGCGTCACCTGGCAAGAGGGGCTTGGAAACCCATGGGGACAGCAACAAGGGGGGAGCCAGCGAGCACCAGCCTGCTCAGGACCGGAACACGCGGGTGAGACCGCAGAGCAGGGACGGCGAGCAGGGACTGCGGGCAGGACGCAGACCTTCCGCACCGGCCCGTCATGCAGATTCCACTTCTAGGGACGACAGCGGCGGCAGGAGAGACCCGGATTCTCCGCCTGAGAAGGCACCAGCCCTGCAGCCACCTCACTTCCACCTGAGGGTCCCTCAAACCCACCTGATGACACGGAGCCGTTTTCTCTGAACAAAGGCCGGCTGAGGCGGTTCGAGGCCTCGCTCACCTGCTCCCCAAGGGGCGTGCATGGCTGTGGCGCAGACCTGGAAGCGGACCACCGTGCCCCCCCTCCCCCACCCTGAAACTACAAAGCCACAGACCTGAGGCCGCCGACATGTTACCAAAACTTTGAAACAAGAAACAGCGGAGCTTCGGCGGCCGGCCGTGTCCAAGGTCGAGGTGCTTCCTGTTTCCTGCTCACGCACCGACCCGTCATCCTGCTCCACACCCTTTTCGCTGTCGGGAGAAGCAGGCGCACGCTTCGCGCACGGCTGGTGCAGGCGTGGGCTGCGCCAGGCCCGACAGGTCTCTGGGCCCCGATGTCACCTGGCTTTGGGCCCTTGGCCAGTGGGCAGCGCCCCGGAGCCCGGCTTCTGGGGGCCCAGGCCTGCACGCAGTCAGGTTGGTCTCACCACGTTTTTCTGGGGACCGACAAGAACACACGTGACGTGCTCAGTGCACAGCACAGCCGAGGTGGAGGAGAAGCTGATCGGCATCATGGCCACTGCGTGGGGCGCAGACGAGGACCGTGGGACCACCCAGAACAGGGAGAAGAGCCACAATAAGGAGAATCCTGTATCCCAGGGATTCAATTTAAGAGGACGTTCGGCGACCTGACTCTGTCCCCCTTTTTCAGCCTGCCCCGCACGCACCCCACCCCCACACAAACCTCCCTCTGTGCTTCCGTTTTGAATATATTTCTTGCTTCGTGCTTCTCCCACCCCTGACATGCCCCGCCTTCACCCTCTCCACCAGTCTCCAGGAGTCACAGGATTTGGGTTGGTTGGTTCATTCATTTTGTACAAAAATACTGAGTTTCTAAGGTACGAGGCATGGCATCGTCCCAGGAGCGGGGACAGTGGCGTGGCCAGACACGCGACACGTGTCTCTCGGCTTTTCAGTCTGAGAGGGAAATGAACATCAATGAACTAACTATGCCCTTGAACACACATTATAACTGCCGAAGGAAGGAAGGTAGAAGAGAGAAGGGGGTAGGGGGAAGATTAAAGAGAAACAGGAAAGAAGGAGAGAGGGGGGAAAAGGAAGGAAGGAGGGAGGGAAGGAAGGAAGGAAGGAAGGAAGGAAGGAAGGAAGGAAGGAGGGAGGGAAGGAAGGAGGGAGGGAAGGAAGGAGGGAGGGAAGGAAGGAGGGAGGGAAGGAAGGGAAGGAAAACCACCCACAGTCCCCGCTGCCAGGCAGCCCACTGCTAGCACTTGGTGGGGTTCCTCCAGGCTTGTTTCTGTCTGCGCGTGTTCATTAAAGTGTCTACGTGTATGTTTGTAGGAGACTGTGGAATGCAAATTCACATATTGCTAAAAGTAAAAGTTTAACTGTATCGAGTGACAACTGCCCTTTAAACCGTGAAAGAACTGTTTAGCCCCCTTTTCTGTGACACCCGTAGAGCCCTGACACGCACCGGGTCACGTCCATGTCCCAAACGCGCCTCGTGCAGGGGAAGCGTGAGGCGAGCGTGCGCGGCCTGCCTTGGTCGGGGCAGTGACGCGGGGAGTCCCACCCCGTGCGGGAGGTGAGTGAGTGCTGATTTCAAACAGGCCCATCAGGGGCTCAGGTACCAGGAGCTACACCCACACCAGAGACACCAGGGACAGAGGCCAGCAGGGGGCCGAGCAGGGACTCGCAGGAGAGGGTTCGCTCTCGTGGGGACACTTTAATCAGGAGCCGCCTGGAGAAGGAGGTCCTCATTTAAACCCTTCAGATAAAATCCCAGTTCCCTCTCTGCACCTCCTGAGGCAGAAGGGAGCCACGCCGGGGGGTAGGGAACGGGTGGTGGGCCATCCCCACCCGAGTTTGGTCACCACTCTAGCCCCGACCCTGACATGGCGTGACATGGCGTGACACGGCGTGACACCTGCTGCCCAGGCAGGAAGGGCTTGTGGCGGAGGGTACATGAGGATGGGGCTGCGGGCCCTTCCAAACACGACAAACAAATCTCTGTCAACTCTCTGCAGCTGTGCGTCGGTGGGGGCGGGGGGGGTGCGTTAAAGCCACGCCTCTTCTTTCTGCGGCTCCCAGGGAGACCGCTGAGGTCATGCGGCGAGTTCCAGGTCCGGATCTGGGAGCGTTAGCTCCGTGCATTTCCACTGCTGCGCGTGTGTGCAAATTAAAGGGACAGGCTGCCACCCACGTGCAGGGCACCAGGCTCTGTCCAGAGCAAGGACGCCGAGCTGCTTTGACTTCGTTCTGCCCCCCAGGCAGGACCCCCGTCCGTTATTACGGAGATGAACCACCGCTAAGTATCACAGTAACATAATCGCTCCCCAGGGCTGAACTCCGAAGAAGCCCGGACTGCTGGCGCCCCAGCCGGAGATACCCTGAGGGCAGGTCTCTCTTGAAGCGCACACGACAGACAGGCCTCCCAGCAGAGACGCGGACGCCCGACGCTGTCAGCCTGCCCTCCTGGCAGGGCTTCGATGGGCCTTTCGGGGAAACACCTGCCTGTTCACTTGCTCTGCCTCCGGGCCAGCGGTTCACACCTGGTGCAGGTCTGCGGCCCGGGGCTGGGACTCCCCGCCCTGTCGGCAGGGGCCTCTGGGAAGAGAGGCAGATGACGTGCGGCCGTGAGCCGACTTCACGGCGGGAACGGACTTCAACGCCTCTGGACGAGATGCCTGCATTTTGTTCCTGTGTCGGTCGAATGTTCCCATAAACTGTGGGTGTGACGTCAGTTTCTAAAGGCTGGAAAACCAGACCTAAAAGTACATATTTTAAAAACACTCTGTGTGTTACCATTAAACCAGTTATTTCTGAATCCGTATATATACCAAGATACATACAGTGTCACCACGTGATTAAATAAGAGAAAAACTTCCTAACTCTGTTAGTGTTGTTCCTTATATTTCTGTCATAAACTCATTTGTAAGCGATTGGTTGGTTCAGATTGGAACTGAGTATCACGTAAGAAGCGGCATTTGGCCAAGCCTTTCAAAACATACTTTCTAGGGGTCATGAAGTTCCGGTATTTTGTACTTCAGCGCTTAATACTTTTTATTCAGATGTTAAAGATTTTCCTTTTGATTCTAAGATTCCACATTTCAAAGAGAATCGGGGCTCACAGGTCAGCAAACTAGAATTTCGTCTTTGGTGGTGTCTAACGTCGATCTTTTCCCGAAGCAGGGCTTCCCAGGTTTTCCTCTCGCAGGTGCCGTGGATGACTGCTTTGCTCCGTTAGCCACGTGAACTGTGTGTCTCCGTTCCCGGAGAGGGATGAGGAAAATGGCAGAACTGCTTCTCCGCCAATGAGGAAATAATAGGAAAGTCCTCCCCATTTTTCAGCCTTCGCAGAGATTGTGAGCTGTTCAGCTGAGCTAGTCTGTCTCCGAAGTTCAAGGCCTGTGGCCCATGGAGTATATGTGGCCCATGGGTGTGTGGTCCATGCTGCACTAATCATAACATAAAAAAATTAGTAATTAGCTGCGGGGATTTGAAAATTAAGAGTTCAAGTGAAAGTCCAGATTTCTGGTTTCTCTTAAAAAAAACCAACAACAGGAGGATGGGAAGGCACCGGGCGCGCCTCTGCACCGGGTAGCGACGTGCAAGCCGGGGTGGGGGGCCGGTGTCTCCTTTGGAGGGGCACAGGCTTGTGTCCCCGCCACCTCCGACATCCGCCAGCGTTTGGATTCGTGTACAAGACGGGAATGGGCACATCCGCTCCGTGTGTTCTGAGTGGGGGAGGGGACGGGCAGAGCTGCGGGCACAGTGAGGCGCGGAGGGCGAAGTGCCGATGCCGGTGGCCTGGGTGGGGCCGCGTGGAGCTGCAGGAACAGGTGATGAACTGCCAGACTTGAGGAATGGCGGGGAGTCTCCACCATGGAGATGTGTCACCAGGGCCAAAGGAAGGCTGGGACGGTCTCAGAACCCTGCTGGTCGTCACATCAGGAGGAGATGGCGGGCAAGCCAGCGGGGACGAGTAGAGAGAGACCATCTTCCAGGTAAGTCAAGTGCTAGAGACGATCAATGAAATCCACTCACCAAAGAGAACTCTTGATACCGATCCGCCATTTTCCCGCAGGTCTTTTAATCAACGGTTGAGTTCCGGTGGTGGCGAGCTGTCACCGATGCTGGCCGAAACGTCAGCTGCCGTCTTCTCTCCGCAGCCCAAGCTAGGACGCTGTTTCCGGGCGGGGCTGAGCTTGGACAGAACCCTGTGGCTTGTTCGGACCAATGAAACTGGTGGAAGTGTGGTACACACATCCTGCTTGGCCAGAGCTTTGAGAGCCCGTGGGTGGACGGCCACCCTCTGCCTGCAATTCCCAAGTCCCCCAGGGCACTCCCCTGGCTTGGCTTTCCAGGGCGGCAAAGCCACCAGCAGGCCCCCCAGGGCCGCGGTTATGTGGAGTCAGCGCAGGGTGTCTGTCACAGCAGCCGAGCTCCACCTCTCCAGCCCGCATCTGCCCGCCCCTCTGACCTCATTCTTTCCTAGTTCCTGACGTGCCTGTCAAGTGTTCCCATTGTTTTAAAGACATTTTTCCTTTCTTTCATTGCTAAATCAAAACTTTAAAATAGAGCGTTCTTCTAAGTGCTACCTCTGCACACTCCTGTTGTATTTCAGTCACATCTCCACGTGCATCAACGTAAGTCAGAACTGCGAGAAGCCACCTGCCAGGCCACGGCGCGGGGGCCTGGCGCGTGAGGCCGCAGACGCAGTCAGTGCCTGCTCTCCTCTCCGGTTCCCGGCCGGGCCCCGCACTCGAACGCCACGCCTGTCTTCGGTGACCTATGCTGCTTCCCCGACGCGGCAGACGTCAGAAAGGGGTGCGTGTGGCGAATTTAATATGCATGTGAATGCAGCATGTGAAAACCGCATCGGGTCTGTTTGCATGATCGTTAACAAGGACAACATCGCCAGTGCCATGATCTAATTTGCATGTGCACATCCAGAGGTGCACCGGTGTAAAGGGTGGATGCATGCAAGCTTTTACAGCCTTCCCCACCGCATCCTTGAGCACTTGACCTTTCGCATCAATTAAAACCATCATGGATACAGCTGGCAAATGTTATCTTACGGGGGATGCAAACTCTCGCATAATTACCATTTCCCGACCGACTGAGCAGAGCCCAGGGAAGGGCGGGGGGTGTTGGAAACGGCCTCAGAGACACCGCCGTGGGTGCAGTCTGCCCTAAAACCTCAGATGACACGCACACGCACACACGTACGTATATACATTTACGTTGTAGAAATGACATGCATTCTAAATATAATCCAGGCGTAAGAGGAAATACACAGGTGAAGAGTTCAGATATCAGTAAAGAAAACCCTGTCATTTCAAAAGATGTGATTAAGATGATCAAAACCATGTTACTTGCAGAATGAGTTTTGGAATTAGAGATACTTGGCTTCAAAAAAGCGGAGACTAATAAGAGATCTAACAACCATTGTCAAATATATGTGTGTGTTGTGGGGGGGCTGTCACAGCAAAGAGGAAGTGCGTTCACTTGTTTAGGCAAAAAGGAAGCGGCGCGGGGAAAAGTAGGAACACCTACGGAACTCCGGCTGAACCCGGGGAAGCTCCGTCTGGCTGTCCGGCTCTGGGAGTCCCAGCGGCCGGCTGTCTGCCTGCGGTGTGTGCATGTGTGTGCGCGCGTGCGTGTGCGCGTGTGTGTGTGTGGGGGGGTTGGCTCTCCAGGTTTCTCCTGTGGCGGGGGATGGAGCCTCTGTGCAGGCTCCGGTTCTTTGACGAACCTTATTCTGTAGGTACCATGGAGTGCACCCCTCCTCCTCCTTCCGAAAAATATTCCAAAAGCGTACCTTTCACTGCCTCTCAACACGTCCCTCCCCTTCTTCCAGGTGTAGGTGGGCTTCGGAGCAGCTTCCGGCTTGCACTCGATGACCGCCTCACCCCCCACTCTGACCAGAGTCACCCTTTTCAAGACGGTTCTCGAAAAGTCTGGACCCGCCGCTGGAAGAGAAGATAGGAAAGAGTTTGTTATTATGGGAGAAAAAAACCCCTGCCGAACCCTTTGCGCTGCCTTGGGCGGCGCAGGGAGAGGCCCAAGTCTTTCTGCAGCGGAGGGCGCGGCGCCGTGAGTGCCGACGGGCTCGCTAAGATCTGAGGTGGGGTCCCCACGTGGTGGAGCGCACAGCTGCAAGTCTACAGCTTGAAACGTCGGCGCGCTCCGCATGCAGGTGGGGATACCGGAGGTTCCGTCACCCTGCGGAGGTGTTCTTTACCAGGAACCTGTGGGCGAGTGGACAAAGACAAGTCGGTCCCAGAGCCAGCGAAGCCCGGAACACGGCTGGAGGCAAGAAGGACCGAACTGCAGCCGACCCACTTTGGACGCATCGGGAGAGGACAGGGCTCCGGGGAGGAGACGGCGCTGCTGAGGACGCGGAAGGCAGCAGGGAGAGAGGAGGGCCACGCGCGAGGGGCACTGACCCCTCGGGAGAAGCCAGGACTCGGTGAGAGTCTGCAGGAGCGGGGCGAGGCTGTGGAGGACGGGACACCTCGGATGTCACTCCCGCACCAGGTCCCCGGGAGTCAGAGCCCACCGGGTGACAGATCACACATGTGTGCGCATGCACACACATGCATGCATGCACACACACGTATGATGGGCAGAGCAGACTGACCACCCGCAAGGTGGACAAGCAGCCCCTCCGCACAGCAGCGACCGCCCCCGCTCCGTCCCAGCGCCCGGGGCGCGTGTCCATCACGGGATGAGCTGCAGCGCCGTCGTCAAGCCTGGGGCTTTGCTCGGGTCCCACGCCCGGCCCTTCAGGAGACGCTGTGCCTCGCTCTCAGAAAACTCTGCTCCACGCCCACCGCCCGTGTGGTCTACGGACCACGCGCAGGTAGACGCCCCGTCTGCAGAGTCGTGAAAACAGCACTAAATGATTATTTCCTTTCTAAAAGAAAAGGCACACATCTGCGTCCTCACGAAAGGAGTATAAAAGAGACTTTTCTTAAAAAAAAAAAAAAAGTCTTTCTTCTGAGCTAATTGAAGTACCATGCTCTGGGACCTGTCGTAAGCAGGGATCCGTCTCTTAGAAGCCATATTCAAAAGCCCTGCCTCCTCGGACTTTTCCTGATGGAATTTACGATTTCGCACCATGTTGGGTCCGAGATGTACCTGCGACCCTGTGACCCCACGTCACCCTCTGAAGGACTGGGGGAGGGAGTGTGTGGCTGTGGTGGGTGGGGAGGGAGAGAATGGGCATCAATTCCTTACATGTGCACACAACTTATGCTAATAAGTAATAAAAACATGAACAAGCTCCGGTGGAAGCAAGTCTTGTCTTCATTAAGTGCTTCTGTTGTGAAAGGACCTTCAGAAATTTCCCGGAAGGAAAGGATGGTGGGGAGGTTGATTTTTAATGGGGGATGCAACCAATACCCGGACTGGTCTTACTGCGTGAAGGAGAAATCACGCCAACGAATCGGCAGGTAACCGGTATCTCGGTCCACGTGCCCCAGCCTCACGGGGAGAGCCCCGAAGCCCGAGGGCGACTCCGCGACACGAGCAGTCAAGAAGCAGAGCGATGCTCTCCTGTGATGCGGACCCTGCGTTCCTGGTGTCACCTGCACTGCCACGTGATAAGAAATCTCAGGGCTGCGAAGAAGATGGGGCCAGAACAGGCCCGCTCCGTAGTCACGTACTGAGAACACTAACGAAAACTCTAACCGTCCTAGTAAATGTATCAGCGTGACTGAAAAGACAGGGTAGACTCCTAAGTGATACGTACTTCGTAAACACAGGACCCGTGTGCGTGTGTGCGCGTGCCTGCACGTGTGTGTGTGAAGACAGGAAGATGGAAGAAGGAGGACGGAAGGACTCGGAGAACCGTCCCACAAGCCCCGCCAGGCGGAGCCAAGACAGGGACGTAGGGTGGGTGGGCACCACGTGGGGAGGGCGGGCTCCGCGGTCGGCGGGAACCACGGTTGGCAGGATCCGGCCATGCCCGCCTGCACGGGTGCAGGGTTGGGCTCTGCGTCTGGTCGCTCCGGCGAGGGGAATGCCAGAAGCACCCCCTCCCCTCGGCCCCCCGAGGTACGGACCCCACGTGAGCTAACCTGCAACGCAGAACAGACTCATTCCCATTTTAGGTAAACACCTGAACTGATGCATTAATGTCGGAAAAAGTCAAGCCCCTAGAAGTGTTTTGAAAAGGGTGTTCTGTGAAACAGAGTTACGAATTCCTGTCACATAAAACTCCCTTCTTCGAACCCCACCTGTGTCTGCACACACACGGATTCTCGTCACGGCGGGCCAGCATCTCCATCTGCGCTGCAGGGCTTCTGCGGCTGACTCTGAAACGAGTTTACGTAAATCAACCCGTGCACGACACCCGGGCGGGTGTCATGAAGCTGCCCGTGGCGTCCCTGGGGTTCGACACGGCACCGCAGCAGCCGCACGGAGCGGAGGGCAGTTGCTCACTGGCTCTGAACACCTTGCACCAATAAAGTGGAATTACACATTCTAGTCTTTCCCTGTGTTTTCTTAACCTGCGTCCTTGACTTCCTGGGTGGTCTGACCCCGCCCCATCGGCCAGCTCCGCTGCGGAATACCCGGGTTCCTTAACGTTCGGTCACTGCGTGAATCTGCTTGCACCCGAGATGCTGTTAAGCTTGTGGGGTGACGCTTGGCCCCGCCTGGACCCCATGCTGACTCTGATGCCCAGATGCTGGCCCAAAGGAAAAGCTAAAGGATCCCGTTCAACTTGGCCTTCGCCGCCGAGAAGGGGGCTTCACAGACATCGGGAGGCTCCCCAGTGGGGCCCCGTCAGGCCCCGAGTTTGGGTGGCTCATAAAAAACCAAGCGTGCACAGAAGGTAACACCTCAGTGGGCCCCCAACAGCTCGGAAAAGATAAAGCCAATTGCCCCGTTGCCCAGTGGGGTCTGTGGGCAGCTCGGACACCGGGACAGCCTCACGTGCTGGCCCTGACGAACTCAGAGGACACGCAGGTGGGGCAAAAAAGCAGGTTTATGGTTGTGTTCGAAACACAGAGTTCACTCTTGTGCTAGTATTTACTCATTACCGCTTGCTTTTCCGTACGAACCTGCTTTTGCCCTGCCCTGTATTTCCTGCATGAGCCCCTAGAGGGCACTGTCCTCCCATGTTGGACCAAGCCATGCCTGAGTCCCTCCTCGGCCTCAGAGAGTGGGTTTTTATCATTTATCAAGGATTTTAATGCTTGGACACTACATTATCTATGAGACGCTTCTGGCGAAGAGAGTCCTCATGCAATTCCCAGCTGTTTGCTTTTGCTTAATTACATGACTCCTGGTCACACGTCGAGGGTATCTTAAGTGGCCAGTAGAGCCCTTGCCCACGAAGTTGTGTGCCTTCCTGCCCATTCTCCAGACACCGAGACAGGCAATGACACTTCTTGACGGGATGCGCAGCGGTGGTCCCCTCGGGAGCCACGGTGACCCTCGGCTCCTCCCCTCTGCTCCTTCAGGGGGAAGGACGATTCAGACAACGGGCCGCTTCTACCAGGGCCAGCCCGTGGAAATGTGCGCGGACACCGCGGGTGAGGGGACAGGACGGGGAAGGCCGGAGCCTGCAGGGGGGAGCGCACCGTCCACCAGCTGGTATCTCTCGTCTTCAACCGCTCCCTCGTCGTTCCGTCACAAATCGCCCTGGACCAAACTCACTCGTTACAAATTGCCCTCCCCTGGGACCTGACGCGGGCACTGACTCTGACCCCCGACCCCCTCGTGGCTCGCCGGGGAGGGCTGTGTGCGTGCAGGGGACGCCGTTTTCTCTCAAAGCTCGGCCTCCGTGGTCGAGGGCACGGGACCCGGCAGGTGCGGCAGAACTCTGCGGCCGGGCCGCTCTGCTCTGACATCGGTGGGGTGTGTCCCCTCGGAGCCCGCACGCGCTGGCCCTGCCTGTCCGGTCCCGGCCGCCGAATGCCTGTCTCCCACGCTCCTCCCACCGCAGAGCTCGCGTTTACGGTGACACGGAAGTAAAAGTGCTCGCATTCACCAGGTTGTTCTGGAAACTAAAGGAAATGGCACAGGGATGATACACATGGAGCGCTTGGCGCCGTATCTGCCCAGAGTCCGCCCGGCCTCCCGCTCCCCCCGCCATCTGCACCCCGGCCTCCACTGCCACCGCCTTACGGGGGGCCTTTGTGCCGGTAAATTTATGAGAGCCAAAAAGCACATCTTTTTATTTACTCCTCGCCTGTGGGTAGGTTTATTGACTTGAGAGAGAGGAAAGGAGAGGAAGAACCCCGATGTGAGAGGGAAAGATCCATTGGTGTCCCCCCTGCACGGGCCTCGACCGGGGATCCAGCCCGCAGCCCTTTGGTGCGTGGGACCGAGCTCCAACCAGCTGAGACACCCGGCCGAGGCCAGTACCTCTTGTTTCAAACACAGCCCCTCTTACTTTGAAATCATAGGCTCACAGGAAGTTGCAAACATGACCCAGGGAGGCGCCATGCATCTCGGCCCAGGCGGCTCCCGCCCGGGTGCCCTGCGCCTGGACAGTCCCACACGACCTCATCGCGGGCAGACGCTGTCTGCACACAGGCTCCGCCATCCGGACGAGGAGTTCTCCCAGGCTGCCCCTTCGAGCCACATCCTCCGTGGTGCCGATGCCGGGACACCTCCCTGCACTGCGGTTCAGCCATTCGAGAATGTGGTAGAGGGAGAATCTGGGGTGTTCGACCTCTCGGGAGTTTTGCTTTTCACTCAGCAGGACGGTCTCAGGAGCCTTCCCCGTTGCCGCGTGTGACCACAGCTAGCGCCTTGCAGCTGCGTCCCAGCCTCTCCTCACCCCGCTCAGAGGAGGAGCCCGGCATTCCCGCCGGCTTTTCCGCACTTCCGTCACTGGCACAGGCTTCTGAGCCCAGGAGCTGCTTCGAGGTCTCTCGGAGCCTTTTCTGCCAACAAGCGCATCAGGCTCAGCCCCTTTTCTTCTCATAGAGGGTTTGAAAAGCCAGAGATCAGCTGCGCAGGCAGGGACGGGAAACCTCCTTTCTGTTCCGAGAAAAGCCTGCCAGAGCCGTATCAGAACACCGTCCCTACAGGATGGTGCCACGCCGTTTAAGAGGCATCTCCGTACAGCGCCTCAGTGGGGCTTCGGCCGCGAGCCCCCACCGCCCTGCCTCCAGCTGCCTGGCCCACGCCAAGACCAGACAACGCACTTTGCAACATCTGTCGGCACTTGACCCTCTGCCAGCCCTCCACATGGGTGACAGGCCATGGTGCTGGGCACAGCGTCCGAAACCCTCACCGGAGTGAGTCCCCCGGGCCGGACACAAAGTGGGCAGCAGCGTGGTGGGGCCACATGGACACCGGTAACCATGCTGTGGGACAGGAGTGTTTGCTGGGTTTGAGGGCTGGGGGGTGGGGAGCCTGGAACTCCAGTGGGGATGACTCTGCCATGAGCTTCCTTAGCCCGTCTGAGTCTCCAAGGCATGGACTGGGCCTCCGAAACTGTCTGTCCCTCCCGCATGGTGCCCGGCACCGGACAGAGGCTCTGTTACTACCTGGTGAGGCCACCTGTGTGGCGGGAGAGCCCTCAGGGACTCGGGGTGCGGCAGGACGTGCTCTGCCGGGCCTCAGCCCTTCCTTCCCCCCCGGGGTGGGGCTGGAAGCACCTTCTCCACGGTCCTGGTCTGGGCACAGAGCCACTGTCCCCCTGGGAGCGGGACCTCGGTTGGATGAAGCACAGCTCCCCGACGTCCCCCTGGGCTGTCTATGTTCTTCAGCCCCCTGAGCCACTGGGACGGGAGACGGTGCCCACCAAAGAGACGCCACAGTGCTCGGTTTTCAGTGCCTGCCCGTTTCTGTGGTGTCGGAGTTTCCGTCACGGCCGATTTCTAGCTGCCAACAAGGAGTCGTGGAAGCTGCCTGCTCCCCACGGTCCCAACCACAACACGCTCAGAGGGACGGGTGGGACCAGTGGCCCTTCTCTGAGCAACATCTTTGCCCGCACCCCCCCCCCCCCCCCCCCCCCCCCCCCCCCCCCCCCCCCCCCCCCCCCCCCCCCCCCCCCACCGGCAGTCTCTCCCAAACCCCCGGCCCAGCTCGGAGACAGAGGAACACCACCTCTCTTCCCACGCCCTCCGCTGGCTCCCTTTGCTCCCAGACCCTGTCCCGTGCGCCGCCCCTCGCCCCGCCCCGGGCGCTCTGTGAGGCGGGCCGGTCCTGGACACGCAGGCTCGTTCGGGGCAGGATGTCAGGGGCCACGGGAGCGACGTCTTCGTCCCCCAGCAGTGACTGGCGCCTGCCCACCGCGTTCCTCCGATGGGCACTCGCCGAAGGAGTGTCAGCCGGCGAAGAGGACACTTGTGCTGCCCTTTCGCTGTGCTTGTCGTCAGCCGCCCACGAGAGGCTTTCTCAGCGGCGCCCGGCCTCACGCGAAGCGCTAATGAGTGTCTGCAGCAGCCTGGAGGAGCGGCTGTCTGCCTGCTCACACCGGGGAAGAAGAGCTAGAATGCGGTCGGTCGGTGCCGACGCTCTGCTCCGGGAGAGACCGTCTCCATGGCTGACGGCGCTTTTGTCGGCACCGGGCTCAGCGGTGGAGGGAGGGGCACCTGGAGGCAGGCGGCCCCCCCCCCACCAGCCCCTGCCTGCTCTTACAGGCGGAGAGACACTCCGCTGTGATGGCTTCGGGCTGGGCAGCGAGGGGGTCTAGGAAGAAGACTCCAGATGCGTGACACCTCGGTGTAACGGATCATCGAATGCCCTGGAGGAGCCGGTTAACAGTTTTCCCCCCTGAACGCCACCCCCCACGAGAAGGAGCTGAGAATGTACAGGGTGTGATGTCTGCCCCCGAAAGTGTGGGCCCCGAAGTGGGAGCCTTGGGGACCTCGTTAGAAGTGCAGAATCTCAGGCCCCACCCCAGACTGGAGTCAGGACCTCCGAGTATTTTTAGACCCGTTCCCTTTGGGACCGGGCCGCCACGCCTCCTCGGTGCCAGCGCCCCACCCGGTGCTCAGCGGCGAGGCAGCGGGGAGCAGGTGGGGGCAGGAGAGTCCCTTCACTTCATTTACTTATTCCTCATTCAAGGAGACTTGAAGATACTAGTCAAAGACACAGAGTGGCTTATACGTTGACAACGTGGCTGAAGTCGGACACAGGAAGGGTAAGGGACTGTCTCACTGAACTTGGAACAAGAGAGTGAAGTTAGCCGTGACCTTCCGGCGGCCGAGGCACACAGGCCGCCGTGGCGGGCGGAGGGAAGAGGAGGCGGCTATTTCTTATTGGCTGAGGACGGAGGACTCCAGGCGGGTTAGGAGTAGTGCCTGGGTCCTGGGCCCAGGGCGGAATCGGGCTGGTGTGGGGGGCGGTTCGCACCGGGGCAACCCCGAGCCCCCAGACGCTCCTCACCCGCAGCAGACTCTGAGGACCAGAGAGGCGGGCTCACCGGCCACTCTGCGGCCGCCGCGTTAGAAGCTCTGGGAGGGACACGGCAGCGAGAGCAGGACGCCGCGCGGGATCTCAGTCTGCAGGGTGAGGTCAGTGAGAGCAACACGAGGGAACTTGTCAAAGACGCCGAATACCAGGGGGAGAGGCCAGCGCGGAGCCTCCCTTCCACGACATCCGGGGAAGGCCCACACGGGTCCCTCACTGGCTTAGCCCTGTCGTCTGGCTCCGGGCGGCGGCTGAGAAGCCGACCTCGCGGCAGCCGGGCCCTCGCACGCCCTGTGAAACAGCCGTGAGTGCGGCTGGCCGTCCCGTCTCCTCGCTGGACAGCCAGCCATCTGGAAGAAACGGCCGGGTCCCTGCTGCAGCCCGAGCCTCCCTGTCCTTGGCCCTTGATGGCACTGGAGGTCGCCGTGCAGGACAGTCCTGGGCACTGGTGAGACAGACGTCCCTGGGTGCGGGCAGAGTCGGGCCACCCACAACAGACACCCACCGGCGCTCAGGGGCAGCCCGTCCCTAGTCAAAGTTGGACGCCCGCCAGGACCCCGGGGAGCTGGACCACGTGACCACGCAGGCCGGTCCAGCTCAGTCCCCTGCCCTCGGGGGAGCGTGGGGTCCTGTGCACGGTCCTTGCTGCCCCATCACCCCCACCCCTAGTGACACGGCCACCCCGACCTCGGGGCCACCCAGTGACTGAGTGACATGGGTCTCCTGTCCAGTGCGACCTATGGGCTGGACTTCACCTGAGCCGGTCCCCCTGGGCTCCACCCCCACCTGCTTTGACTCGCAGGCATTTCCTAGGAAACACCCCTGCACTGACTCGAGTACCCGGGCCCTGGCCCCGCTTGGGGGCCGGGGAGCTCCTCCATCTCATCCGCCATTACAGACGTGCGGGGAGCGTCCCGTGTGAGCGCCCTCAAAAAGCTCAGTTGGCAATTCAGTCAGCAGCCTCGTCACCGACGGGGACCTCCATCTGAGTGGACACAAACGCTAACCGTGACCGCAAGCGGAACCCTCGGAAAGTTACTTCTAACCAGTAAAATCCCTGACTTGACTTTTTATTCCATTTTCACAGGAGATTGGGTTTCCCGTGAGTCTAA
The DNA here is from genome assembly GCA_004027475.1 of Anoura caudifer. Taxonomy (NCBI): domain Eukaryota; kingdom Metazoa; phylum Chordata; class Mammalia; order Chiroptera; family Phyllostomidae; genus Anoura; species Anoura caudifer. Next base: position 191,776 of record PVKU01002877.1, read on the forward strand.
GACTCTGTAACGCCTTCGTGAGTGGGAGAGAGGGTTCTGGGTGTTCCCAGGGGCTGGGGGGTGGTCCAGGGACGCCCGGGAAGGCACCACACGGGAGAACCCCATTCACGGCACAGGCGGCAGCAGGAGAGGCCTGGGACCAGGGGCCCCCAGGGCGCGACCAGCCGGCCACAAACCAGGACGTCTCTACGCCGAGTGCTCTGGACCAGGCGGCTCCGATGCCTGGGTCGAGGTGACAGCCCCCGGCCGGTGAGGACGTCACCTGGCACCTGCTTCAAGCCGTTACCTGCAGACACATCACGTCCACCTTGGACGCCGACGGATCACGCAGAGCAAGACAAGGGAGAGCCTCTTCCGCCGGGGCCCCCGAGCCCTCTCCCGCGCGCCGCTCTGGGGCTCTCACCCGCCGCGGAGGGGTCTCTGGGCCAGCGAAGGGGCCTGACTGCGTGACCCGCCACTGGAGCCCCCCCGAGTTTTTCCTTCCTCGTACGGAAGTATCTTGTTTTCATCCTGGTTCTTCACTCCATTCGACCTCTCCCTGGTTCCAGGACAGGTAACGCCGATCAGCTACTTAACCCAAGACAGCCCGGCGGCCATGGCCCTGCCAGACACACAGCTGCGCTGCCTCGCGCCCGAGTTGCCGTGGTGACCGGTGCGCAGTTCTGAGCAGGCTGCCAACGTCTTCCTCCTCGCCCGGGGACGGACCGGAGGGATCCCTTCCCTCAACTCTTGACCACCCTTCCATTCACCTGCGGTGTGTTAATGTGATTTCTTGAAGAGAAAATGGGATCTTAAACAGGGAACAACTAAGCTTTTTTATTCAAGATTCTCTGAAATTGGTCCTTAAGTCATTTTTCTGTCTTCCTCTTTCGAATGTAAGCTTTGCTCAGAGGCTTGACGTGCTTGGGCCCAGTTTCTTGAAGGATTCTCGGGATTCTCTACGAGCAGATCTTTCAGGACTTCGAGCCTCCGTTCGGGCCCTTCCGCTGTGGCCTGAGCACCCCTGGGCTCGTTCCCGTCTGTCCAGACGCAAACTGCTGTCCGAGGCCCGGCTGACCAGCCCCGGCCGTGAGGCGTGAGGCCGCCTTCTCTGCTGCGGTCCCTGAAGCTCCCTCCTGCCCCGCGCTCCTCCTCCCAGGCGCTCGGCCTGGGTGCGTCCTGACATGACCTCCCCCCCCCCCCCACGGAGGCTGAGACCAGGCTGGCTGAAGCACTTCTCAGGCACACCCACGCGCCGTCGAGGCTCCAGCTGGCTGAGCGTGGGAGGCTAAGAGCGATCTCCCATCAGGAATTCCTTGGGAATCACTCCCAATGGGAGAAGGTGGACGTGACCCTCGGACCACCAGCGAGGGAGCAGGGGTTCCCAGCGCACGGACCTGGGACCCTGGCGGCCCGGGGCGGGGGGGAAGCACACACAACGGGGAGCACCTACATGCACACGTGAGAGCCACACGCCAGGCACCCAAAGCACCGAGAGGTGCTCCGTAGGAGGACAGGCCGGGACCCCCACACCGAGCAGGCCGCCCGGGCCCCGGGGTCGGGGCCCTGCATGGCCACTCTCCTCTCAGTCCCAACCTCCTGTTCCGGCCCCGCTGGGAGGAACTGTGCTCGGATACCGGAGGGCTGTCAACACGCTTCCAACCGCCAGTCTCCTTAGGTCCTCCGCCCATTTTTGGAAACAGTCCCTTCTCAGCCCTTCACCGCCTCACACACTCCTCCCTCCCCATGTTCGTGCGGCCTCGCTGCCCTCTTCAGCCCTGAGCACCCCACACCCAGGGGAACCAGACGCGGCCCGACCTCACGGGGCAGCGGAGGCTGCGGGAGGCAGAGGCAGCGGCAACAGGTGGACGGGCAGGTGGCGCCCGAGCCTCTGCCGGGGGGGGGGGGCAGAGCGGGAGCCCAGGGGTGTGTCTCCCTGGTCGGTGTCAGCAGGGGCCGGTTCAGAGAGGGTTTGTGGGGCGTGTTCCTCGTCTCTGCAGCAGCTCCGCCCACCCAAAGGCTTCTTTGCCGCTCTGCCTGTGTTCACCGTGTTTGGTTGGCAAAGCCCGGGCCACGCTCGTGACTTAGAGAGTTTCTGCTTCCTTTCTTTCCAGCACGAGACTCACCCACGACGCTGAGCTCCGCGCTGGAGAAGATGACCCCGTGCCTGTTCTCCGCCACGCACTGGTACATGCCGGCGTCCGAGAGGTTCGCCGCCGTGAGGTTGAGCGTCCCTTGCTCCACATGAATTCTGTCCTGTGACAGAGAAGAGGAACACAAAACAATGACTTCCTGCGACGGAGACCTCAGGCAATTTTGCTACAGGTTATAGCAAAGGGCTTTAATGGGAAGAAAATAGCCCTCATACAAGCAATTTTCATAACATGATCTATTTATCTGTCAACTGAATTTGTGGCAGGTCAGATGCTGAATGGAACCACCCATACATCAATTGGAAAATGGAATTTAAATTGTAGGACTCTCTTGAGCTCTCATTGATTTAACAGTGAAAGCATTCAGATTAATATCTCTGTGGAATAGACGAACTTAACATTTCAGATGCTTTTTTACTCGAAGGCTCCGTGCTGCCTGGGGGTGGGTGGGTGGGGATACAGCCTAAAGGGCTGTTGATCATGTTTAAAACACCCCGGGAACGAGCAGGGAACCCTGGGGAAGTGGGTCGGGTCAGACTGTAATCGCCTTGGAAGAGGCGGAGAAATCTTGGCTGTGGGTTCAGTTTACGAAAACCAAGCGGGCGTGAGGGACTCACTGTCCCCTTTCCCTGTTGCCGAGGGCCTTGGGCGGCAACCGCTGAAGGAGGAGAGTCAGTGACCAGCACAGGACCCTGAGGACACCCACAGTCCTGAGCACCAGGATGACCTCCTCCCCCCCTCCCCTGAGACCCGCCACTGAGAAAGTGGGGTGCACGAGGGCGCACTGGCGTTGAGTTTGCTGCGGGGTGACGCTGAGCTGGGCGGACACCCACTGGGCTCTGGTCAGATCCAGGCCCCGCGCCCCCTCATGTTGAACAGAGGGAGGGACGAGCAGTCAGGGGCACCGGCCCTCCAGGGATTTCAGTCTGGCCTTTAGAGTTGAGAGAACGGTGTGCTGGCCGGGGTGGGCCCCGGTGTGGGCGCTGGGCGTGGGCTGGGCCCGACGGCCTGTCTGCCACCGTGGACGGTGACCTCCCTGCCAGGCCCACCGCAGGCCCTGCCCCCGGGGTCCTGTGCCCGGGGGACTGGCTCTCCCTGGGGTCTGAGCAAAAGGTCAAATTTCAGCTGACCTTTGAGAGCAGCAGGAACACACAATAAGGAAAATTAAAGTGGACACAATGGTTCCTTGTCCTGAGGGTCCCCCACCCTCCTCGGCTCCATCCCGAGTTCCTTCCCAGGGTTGGGTCCACAGGGCGCACGTTCCTGGACCACGTCAAGGCCCTTCTCTCAGCGCACCCTGGGGTGTAGCTTCCAGGGGCCCCTTTCAGCACCGGGGTGCTCTTCTCCCAGCCCAGGCTCTGAGGAACGTCCCTTGGCTGGAGGAACGTCCCAAATCCCAGGACTGGTCAAGGTGGGGACACCAAGGTGAAGCTTCCTTGCCCGTCTGCTCCAGGGCGCCCCCTGGAGGCCCCCACTGCAACCGCGGGCTCTGTAACCTCCCTGCGCTCCCCTGGCCCCCAGAGCAGCCCAGTGGGCCCTCTGTACAGCCCCCCACACCTCACAGTCTGTTTTTAGAAAACCCAAAGGCAGGGAGCGACTTCTGAAATATTTTCAAGGAGCATTTAATGCTTTTCTTCTCTTAAGGCTGTAGCTCTTGCCCCTCAGTCCTTCTCCTTGGAAAGTTTTCCCTTAACCCGTTCTGAAACACTTCTTCAGGCAAACTCGGGCAGCTCCGAGCCCAGGGGACACTGAACATGTGGATCTTGGCTCCATCCCTGACAAAGGACGGGAGCGCAGGCGAACTGTTCGGTTACGCCCCTCTTACAGACAGACGACTGGGTTTCCTCGCCTATGGAGGGGAGAGACAGGGCGCTTACCCCTCATCCCCCCCCCCAGGGGCCGATGCGGCAGGGTGTGCGGGGCCGCAGGGCAGGCCCGCGTCTGTCGGGACTGTTTGAGAAGCGTGCCCCCCCCCAAGCCCTCCGTGAACCTCATTATTAGCCCATCATTTCTCCTCGCAAAATAAACAGTCTTGGTAGCATTTTTATTTCCTGGTTAGATGTTTCTAAGATTCTACTTGGTCTTTTAAAAGATTTATCTGCTTATCTCTTCAAAATATCTTGTTTATTTTTATGGACACGATTTCTTCATTTATCTCTTGGAGCACTGCAGACCGACATTTCCATCTCGTTGTTAGACTGTTCTTTACATTCGTTATCTCTCTGGAACATAAATTTTGCATACGGTTTGGGATATTGGTTTGCAGGCTTGTTCTTAGGAAGATGTGTTTTTCTGTGTTTGTCTTCCCCCGTCACCATCATACGTGGCTGCCACAGTCTCTCTGGGCCCCGACCTGCGGGGCGTGGGGACTGCGGCAGCTCCTGTCCCAGGGGCTGGGCGGGGGAGCGTGCCCAGGGCTGCCCACCTCTCTTTCTGGGCACATCCTCCATCTCCCAGATTCCTTTGCAGCTACAGGAACCCGTGTGTCTCAGAGTCCTGCCAGCCACACAGCAGGCTGGCTGCTTGTTTCACTGGGTGGCCGTGCGTGGGGGGTGGGGGGTACACCCCAAGCCCTAGCTCTGAAATTATTGTGTCTTATTTCTCCAGGGGAACATTCACCGCTGAACTCCCAGCTGCCCCCGCCTGCCCCCAGGCCTCCGGGCTGGGCCTCCAGCGCCCGTCACCACTGTCAGGCTGTGTTCCATTTGTGTGGCCCTAGAGGCCCTCGTTGTGGGTCAGTCTGTCATCCGTGCATGTTGGAGGCAGAGGGGGTGCCTGCCTGGCGGCCGAACTGCACCATGTGGTGCAGACACCTCCCCGTGAGGAGTGACAAGGCCACAGGGCCCGGGGAGTGTGGACTTCCGGAGGTCTCGCTCCTCGTGTCCCCGTGTCCCCTGCACACAAATCTCCACCTCGGCACGAGGGCGTGTCCCAGGCTGCGCCCCCAACCCCCCACTGTGAAGCCCGGGAAGCTGGCCCGTGGAGCCCAGGATCTGGCAGAGAGGTGGACGGGCTGGGCTCTCGGGCTCCGTGTACCAAGCGCATTCACTTCCCCGTTTCCAGCACAAATGGCATCAGGCTGCCCATTATCTCGGCAATACCTCGCCATCTTCCCGTTCCCATAGCAACGAGGCCACATGAACCGTGGCAGGCAACGCGGAGACGCAGGCAGCGCCCGGTTGCTTACCCGAGTGAGCAGCGGGTCGCCGTTCCTCAGCCACCTGTACGTGGGTCTGGGCCTGCCGCTGGCTTTGCACTCCCAGAAAACGTTCTCTTCAATGGCCACGTGGACGTCGCTTATTTTTTGAATCCAATTAGGTTGAGCTACAGCAGTTGGGAAAAGCAAGGAAAAGATGTACAGCGAGTGTCTGTTCCGTCTATTTTTATCACGTGCAATAAGGGAAAAAAAGTTAGCTCCAATAAAAGCCCTTTTCCAGATGTTATGCAAATTGCAAGGCTGCGTAGAAGCTCAGAGGGAGCTTTGGGGAGGCACCCCACCCCGCACCCCCCTGAACGCCGCCGTGGAGGCCCAAGCGGCTGGTCTTTTCATCAGCGAAGGCAGAAGGAAGAAAGCTCGCGTTAGCGGTCTGGCAAAACTACCTGTCTCTCCCCCAGGTAGCTGTCCTTCCCTTCCCCCTCCGTGTGGGAGAACCACCCCTCACCGCCCCACCATTGGGGGCTGGACTCACCTTTTCCCAGCTACACACATTTCCCAGGTTACTCTGCAGCTAGAGGTAACCCCGTGACTGAGCAAATAGTGCGGCACCTGAACCAGGTCCCGAGGGCACCTTCCAGGTTGTTTGCTCACAGGTACGTGAGCCGGGCTCTCCCCAGCCCCTTCCCGCCGGTGGGAGAGAGGTGGCGGCGGCAAAAACAGCTCAGAGATGGCAGCTGTGCAGGATGGAGATGCAGACCTGCCAGCCTGTGACCTTGAATGACCTTGGGGAGCAGAGCAGCCCCCGACTTACCTGCCTGGTTTTGGAAAGACATGTGAGGGAGAGATAAACGTCTCTAAGCCACCGTGCGGTCGGGTCCCGGTGGCAGCAGCTGGGCCTGTCTCTGACCCTCATGCCTCCCGCCACAGGTTGCACAGCCAGCGCCTGCGACTCCTCCCTCCCCCAGGGCTGTCTCCAACAGGACCCTTCGGAATCAACTGACTTCACAGCGGTAGGATGCTGTCCCAGGGCGTGGCCCCAGAGTCCCCAGTCTCTGCAGGAGTCCTGATTTCTACCACAACCGCAGTAGCAAGCCCCGCCCACAGTTAACGCCGAGGTCGAGCTGCCCACCCCACACCCCAGAAAGGACACCCTGTTTCTCCCGCTGCCCCCGAAGGCACGTTTCCTGTCCTCGTTCTCAGTGCAGGTGAGGAAGTGTTCATTCCACGTTCCAGAAAATGTCTTCACAAAGATCACGCCTTATGCCCCGAGCGCAGCTCCCACCACGGTTAACGGTGCTGGCGGGTGCGTTTAGGCAGAGCCCTCCACCCCAAACTCCACGCGCAGGGCAGCCTTTCGATCCTTCCGGAACTCGGTAGGGCGGTGCCTCCCCAGGTACACCCAGGAGTCAGAGTGGACCCCAGTGACACGTCCCCTCCGAACCCGGCCCCAGTCTCCGGGGGCGGGGCTCCAAATTCTCCGTAATTTGACGCAAAACGAAATTGCTAGTGCTGAGGCCGACTGCCTTCCTTTGTTAGTACTCAGCAAAGCTAGAAAAACACACCCCGAATCTCCTAACCAGTGGAGGCTTCTTCCTTTTTCTGGAAGCAATTTCATGTTTTTCAAAGAACAAAACACAACGCCACAACTCCTTTGCTCGAGGAAGCTTCGCTGCACAGGAGGGGGGAGGCCAGAAGGGTGGACTTTCAAAAGAAGTCACATCGACGAGCCTTCACCTAATGTGCACGGACATTACCGCCTCCCTCGTGGGGGCTGCCAGCGGCCACCGTTCTGGGTCATCTGCCCAAAACGCTGGGGAAACCCACAAAGACGTGGCCTTGTCGGCCCAGCTATGAGGGCCGGGTGCGTGGCCCTGATCGGGACGGTGGCTGCCCCGTGCCTGATGCCAGGTTCCGCCTGCTGACGGTGCGCCCTGCCCGGAGCCCCGGAAGACCAGGCAGACGAGAAAAGCCCCAGGCCGCTCTGTGGAATGTTAACCAAGGCGAGCTCTCCAAGGAGAGGGAGGCGAAGGCACGGGGCAGGGCCGATGGAATGTAGGAAGCAGTGTCGAGTTGAAGTTCCTGAGGGGACACCAGAGCCACGTGCAGAGGCAGAGGGGTCCCCATCGTGGACTTCTGGGACCACCTGGGTGTGTTCACACTTGCTTCCAGAACGGCAGAGCGCGGGCAGGGAAGGGAGGCCTGCCTGGGCCTGAGAAGACCCTCCCTCCCGAGTGCGGCCAGCGCAACCCCGAGGAGGGCGGCCTCTGCCGCTCCCCACAGGGTCCCGCGGGGCCGGCTGCTTGACAGGAAGCTCAATGCCCGCCATCTGAACCGGCCAAGGGGGAGTCACGGACCCCGTGGTCCAGTGCTTCCTTTGTTTTTAAAGTGAAGTGAATTCGCAGCAGCCCAGCTCCCACCGGTAGAGACGGCCTCCTTCTGCAGTCACCGCCTGCCCCTGGGCCCCGGGGGGTCAGGAACGAGACATCCTGTCAGACGAGTGGCAAAGGAGGAGATAACCTTTCTCCTGGCCCAGCAGCTGCAGCTCTACGGGGCCCAGGCCTGCGCTGGGCGCGCACCCCCCACTTGGAGGGGTGGGTCACAGCTGAGTGGGTGAGCTTTCGGGGCTGAAGTCATGGAAATTGCTCACGTCTCTCTGTATCTCTTTGGGCCACCCGATCGCAGCCCCTGGGCCAAACACGTGCCTGACATGAAACAAAGTTTCCTTTTTTCATAGCGCATGTGGGTCTACGTGCTCTTCACTGAACATCTTGGCTACATTTTGTAACTCCACGATGATTGAACAACACAGTACTTTGAAAACTACGCAGCTGGGGCACTCTGATGGGGTCGAGTTGCAGAATGGGCTTCAGGCTGGAGGCGGGAGACTGTAAGTTCAGCTTCCCCCGGGACCAGGGGCCGCTGGAGCGCACGGGGTCTGTGTCCCCGGCCTGGGTCCCCGGCCAGGTCAGCGGATGGCCTCTCCTGCCGACTGAATTTTGGGCCTCGGGGTTCTCTGTTCCCCTGGCTTCGCTCGAACTCTCCTTCAACGGCCTCTTCACCTCTTGGCAAAGGTTCCTCTGTGTTTCTGCTTCTGGAAGGGGAAGGGGAGATGCCCCCAGGCCAAACACCCACAGACAAAGACAGCGATCGCCGCATGAAATATGAAGATCGAACCACGGGAAGGCCCAGGGCTGGGGCCGAGTGTGGGGGGCAACCCGAGGCAGGTCCACTTCTGTTAAGAGGAATCCGTGAATGAAGGAAACGGACCCAGTTGCAGGAAGCAAGCTGGGTGACAGGTGATGTGCAGGATTCGGGAACGGGCTTTGCCAGCTGCAAATGCTCCATTCAGAGAACACGACCATCACTTCACGTTTCAGGCCGAGAGTTCAAGTAGTCCGCCGCCTGGTTCCACCCGATCCTCACCTGTCTCCACAAGGACGCCCGGCAAACCCACCACCCCCGCCGAGTGGGGTCGCCTTTGTCCTCACATCCAAGAAGCCAGTTCCTGCCTCTTCCTTCTTCCTTCATAGGCATCATGCATTTTTGGAATGTTCTCCTTGCCTTCCTCTCTTCACCAGTTTTCACTCTGCAGAAACTCCTCCTCCACGAAGCCCTCCCTGATCTGCCCACTGCAATCCTCCTGAGCGCGTGCGACATTTCCCGCAAACAACGTGACTGTTTTGTGTCCTTGCTTGTACAGTCCTTGCTTTAACTCTTGCTGAACCTGTTTTCACAAGAAAACGCATTTCTCTTCCCTCCTGTACTGGCATCAATCCAGGACTTGGGGGGTGATGGATGGGATGAAAAGAATGGGAAATCAGAAATACACTCATTAAAAAAGGCCTCCTCAAGGCCGGTTCCTTAAACCCACTTCTACCCAAATAAACCAAGCTGTTACTCTGGTCCCGTGTGACTAATTTCTTCAAATTTCCTTCCCATCCTCGACTCAGCCACTGCACAGTGTCGCCCTCGGTCTGCTCTTGCCAGGTGAAACCCACCCCTTTCTCCTTCTCCTGCCCACTCTCTGAGCAAAACACCTCCCACCACGGGCCCTGTGGACTCACTCTGCGTGTGTGATTTCTCAACCTCCTAACGACCTGCGTGGGAAATGGAATCAGCCCTGTTTGATAGCCGAGGCCCAGAGATGCGCGGCCAGATGCAGAGAGGGGCTCAGCCAGGCCTGGCCCAGGGCCTGCTCGGCACCGACCTCCACGCTCTGCCTACGGGCTCTCACCCCCCCCCCCCCCCCCCCCCCCGCCCCCCCCCCCCCCCCCCCCCCCCACCAAGTGCGACCAAGGACCCAAGGCTCTCGGAGCGGCGCCTAAGGACGACCGTGGTCCCCGCATCTCCTGCAGGGGCCCACGAGATCCCTTTGTTCCGGCCACACGTCTGTGGGAGGCCAGAGCTGCCCCACGTACGCCGGCCACAACATGTATGGCTGGACTGAGCGCAGAGGCGTGTGCCGGAATCCGCTTCCTCCCCAGGTCGGACTTTTGAAGAGAGTCTCAAAAGACATAAACGATGTCCCTCTTCTCATCGAATGTTTTTTGTTTGGAAAAATACAGTTTTCCTAAGACTATGAAATTATGCTAACACGTCCCGGTTTTATTACTGTAATTTCAAAGTTTAAAAACCACTAGACTTCTCAGCTCTAATTTCTAACGTGGGAAGCACTGGGAGGTGTAGCCCACTTGAGTGAAAGTGTGTTGCAATATTTAATACTCTCCAGGGGGAAAAGTGACCCAAAAGCACAGGTTGGAGAAGCCCTGCTGTGGACAAGCACCGGAGCTTTGGGGCCAACGGACCCCCTGGCGCACAGCTTGCTGCAAGCAAACTTGAGCTCTGCTCCCGGGAGACCAAGATGGCGACAGGGTCACCACCGTCCGGACATAACCGGCCGCGGGCGCTGAGCTGCGTCTCCGTAGGCCGTCCTCGGCATGACTTCTTCTTCGTCCCAGGACCGAAGTTTTCCAGCCGTCGGGGTCCTGGTCCCCCCTCCTGTCCCACTGCACACGGGCCGCACCTCGCCTGTCCCCAAGGGGCATCCCGAGACGCCGCTGAAACCCCTTGACTGGGACCACTGCGGGAAGGTAAGGGAAGGGAAGCGCAACTGTCCACTGAGGGTCTCGGTGCCAGCTCTGGCGGGGACAGTTCAATAGACTACCTACCGGCCGCTCTGCCTGGACCCTGCCTTATTGGCCGGGGTCGTGGGCGGGTCGCTGGCCTTCCAGCCACTCTGCAGGGCTGAATGCTGCCGAGCGGTCACGCACACAGTCCCACCCCCCACGGGAAATCAGGCCGATGTGCAGCTGTGCTCACCCCTGGCGGCCGGAGACACCCTCCAAAGCCAGCTGCACTGCCATCGAGCCCACGGCTCCGCCTTGGGGCCCGGGGACACGGCGCCCGAGATCACACACACCCCCACGGAGGGAACTCGGAGGGGAGACGCGCGGCAGCTCTTTGGAGTCAACAGTCAGGTGACGCTCTTAGAAAACAGGAAGCGAAAAAGCCAATTGCTCCTCTGGATGGTTTCGTTTACGGCGCCGCCGTGGAAAAGATGCAGGAAGGTCTCCGGGTGACCGAGGGGGTTTTTCTCACCTGTCTCGTTGAAATGTGTTCCTGGCAGGAAGAGCGGCACGTGGCACGGGCCACCAGGCAGCTGGGCTCCGTTCAAAGCTGTGACCCCCCCCCTCCTGTGTCCGGGGTGAGTTACTTGTGTCTCCCGCCCTTATTTTCTCAACTTGCAGCAATCAGAGGGCTGGCCCCAGCGGTCCCTTCCAGGTCAGACATTGGAGGGGACACGGGGCTTTGTCTGCCGCTCAGACATCGCGTTCCCTACTTCCTCGTGGGGAGGGAGGTGTTAATCCCTTAACACCTGTTGCAGAGGAAAAAAACCGTATGAAAGGCACTGACTCTCAGGTCCCTTTCGTTCGTGCTTCACTCTTCCGAATGATGACTGTGATTCTCTTGGACTATTTGTGCCAAAAGGAAGTGACTACCCAGGCACAAGGAGGTGGAGAAATGAGTAACTATCAAGTGCATTAAACCTTTCCTCAAAGATATTCACTTGCGCTGCCCATTCTCCGGTCCGCGTGGGCTGCCTCCGCTACCTGATGGGGCAGGCGGCTGCTGACGCGCAGGCAGCGGCCGCACCTTCGCTTGCTCGTCATGGGCGCCCTGGGAGACGGTGCAGGCCAGAGCAGGCTCTCAGTGCGCAGTGCAGGCGCAGCACCAGCTGGGGACTGAAGGGGGATGCACGTTCTCAGGCCCCGCCCCTGCCCTGCAGACCGAGGACCTGCAGGCAGGAGGGGGGCGGGGGGGGGGCTGCAATCCACGTTTTGCTCCAGCTCCAGGCTCTCCTCACGCGTGCTGATGTCTGGGCTCCGGCAGCGGGAGCGGGCAGGTGAGCCTCTGGCCCAGCTCTGCCTCTCAGCGTGGACCTGGAGCGGCTGCGGAATCTCCGTGGGCGCAGCTTCCTTCCCGGTGGACCAGCGAGTGTGGGAAAGACGCAGAGTCCCACTGGCTCTGACTCCAAACTGCCCCTCGGTCTCGCCACGTCCTCTCTGTCCTCAAGTCCCAGCCACCAACACCTCTCGCCCGGGTGGCTTCCTGGCAGGCCGTGGGGCTCCTGCTCTGGGTCTTTGTCACCTCTCCATCACAATGCTGCCAGAGGCCTTTTAAAAGCACGCACCGCACTGGACTAAGTCATTCCCCCTCGTGACAGCCCGAGGGGGTTTCCATTATTCTCAGAACAAGAACCAAACTCCAGGCCTGGCTGGCGCGGTCCTGCATTGCCTGTCACCCTCGTGTGCCCCCTCGGTCGGGGCCTCTGCATCTCCTCTCCTCCCATCCGGCCTGGGATGTCCCCCTGGCAGGCCGGGCCTCGCTCCCCCTTCCCAGGTCGGCTCCAAGGCCAGGTCGAGACGAGGCTCCGGGACCCCTGAGCTCCAGAAGCCCCGTCCTCTTCCTCGTGGTCACTGTCTTCACAGCTCTTATCCCAACGGGAAGTTTCCTTGCTCCTTCGTTTGCTTAAGAGTGTGCTCTTGCTGCCCCCCGGGGCCCCACACTGCCCGCCGTGTGGGAGGAGATGAAGAAAAGGTCCAACTAACGAGTAATACATGATGATCATTTTGGAAAATTTCTGCCTTTAGCAAAAAGATCCGTAGTATTTTACCCCTGGAAATACACAGATCTATTTTTAGGAAGTTTCCGTGCTGAAAAATGTCTGAAAGAGCAGGTTAGAATTAGGCCACCA